>VWZW01000180.1:0-13734 GCA_013397115.1 Edolisoma coerulescens
GAGTCCGCCCGGGAGGCGGTTGCCTTCCCGGCCCCAGGGGAAGATGGCGGCCGCGCAGGGCCCGAGGGCCGAGCCCTGTGACACGGCCGGGCCCGGGTCCAGCGCCCGGCAGAGACGGCTGAAGGGTTTGCAGCGAGAGTTCAGACTCACGGCATCACTTTTCTGCCTGTTCTACACCTTATTTAGCACTTCTCGATTTTGCGCTGTACCGGGCACAGTCCCAACAAACAGACGGAAGTCACAGCTGCTTTGCGCACGTTTAAAAACACTCGTTTACTTCGCGATCTCGTCACTATGCTGCTGTGAAAATGCACTTCCCAGCTGCTCCAGCCACACTTCCAGTCGAAGCAAACGTCCCCCGAGCTGCTGTGGAGCGAGGGCCGGGCACGCCTGCACCCACCCCTGGGTTTGCATCCGCTGTCCCCAGGCTGCGATGCCACCGCTGCCCGCGGTCAGCCGGGTCCCGATCGGCTGCCACATCATTAAACTGGTTAGAGACACACTCCGGCAGCCTGGTGTGCCCATCCCACCCCACGGCAGAAACACTCACAGGCTTTATGGGCTGTTTCCTCCTCTGACAGGCTGTTTTATCCAGTCCATACTTGTTCCCTTTTTGAACCTGGATCTTCATACAACTTCCTAAAAGATTCAGAAATTCAAGCCTAAATCATATATACTGGGGAAAGAGCTGGCATGAAGGTATAATTAGAACTGTTGGGCTGGGTTTTTTTTATCTCTGAGGACAACTGAAAACTAAAGCTGCAGCTACCGTATTTCCTAAACCACTGAGACTAATCACTAAGGACCTCCTGCTTGTGGGTTATGCCTTGGCACTCCATGGGAGTAGAAGGGATAAGAGCACCCATAATTTTGTGCATGTCTCCTTAAACTGAAATGGTGGCATTGGCTTTTAATATGAGTATCTCATATATATAACACTAATGCACAAGCACAGAGGCGTGGATGTTCCCTTCCCTTCTAGTTAAGGCTCTGTCCGCTTCTTGTTTAGGATTATGAACTTCAGCCAAATTGGTTTTGTAAATCATCCATCAATCAGAAGGCCCGTAAAGTACCTATTGTGGTGCAACATGGATTTTTCTCCTGTGCAACTGTTTTAAGAAAAGCAAAGAACAGAAGAGGAAATCTTCTCTATTGGATTTCTTATAAAGTACCTACAACTTGAAAATATTCATTCCTTATACTCCTAAATTGCTTAAATATTGTAAAGCATCACATGGGAATGTGTGATTGGATTGTGTTCTAGCATTTTCCAATAAATCAAGTATTTAAATTCATCTCCCTCGTCAGAAACTTAGCAGAAATTCCTGCCAGCTTTCATGGGCTTTGCAGATGCTCTCTGAGATCAGAAGTTAGTGCAGGGAGCTTGATGGAGGAGGAGGAGACATGGCTATCCTGGACTTTGTGTACCACACATCTGTTTTTCTGACTATTTCTAAAGAGTTGCATAATGTTGGGAACTGTGAAATAAACAGTTCATTCCTGCAATACAATGTAGTGTCAGTCATGATTTATCAGGCAGACTCTCCCAAAATTTGGCTGTGGCTGGTGCCCATTCAGTGCAAATCAAACAGGCAGCTGTAATGCATCTCTGGGCAATCCTGGGTAAAAGCTTAGCAGCCGAATTTCCTGGTTTAATTTAGACAAATCTGGCTACACACTGTTCTCTGGAGTAGCTATGGCTGATAGAAACTGCTGGGATTCTGAGGGTTGTTTTCTTTTCTACACACTTTACACCATGTAGGGTGGATAATGTCGGAGTCGTATGAATTGTTTTTATAGTTTTGTGAAATGGCCATTGGTGATTTCTGGGATAATAATGGAGGGAGACTTAGTTGAAAACATAGGGATACTGAACTTTGAAATAAGAAAAATGTCATTTTTTGGTAGAATAAAGAAGTCTACAGACTTCTTTATGCCACCTGAAGATAAAAAGGGTGTTAGGGCCTCGGGAAAGGAGCCAAGCACTTTCTGGGACTAGAAGAACAATGTACCAAATGAGTCCTGCAGGTAGAGAAGGAGAATTAAACGGAGAACGAAGACAATATTGATTGACTTTTTGAGGTAAATTGTGGAGGAGGCAGCAAAGGAGAGAAGAAAAATGAACAAAAGCACTATGCGCAAAACCCCTTAACACACCCAAACACTCTTCTCCCTGACGCCTCCTATCAGCTCTGAGCAATGCTGATTCACTAAAGAATCTTTCCTCCCTAGAAATAAAGAACAACTTTAGTGCTTTTGACCCGCCGTCAGTGGCCTGGCACAAACACGAGTGTGCTGCTCTTGGTTGCTGGTGAGGGATTTGTTGGCCAGAGTAAAATGCACAAAGACTGGGAGGACACTGGTGTGCACGCGGCGAATGTGGAATCTGAGTAATCTTGGTGTTTTGCCTCTTAATTTCCCCCATGGGAATGCTGTAGTGATGAGAGCAGTGTGGCATCCCAACTGAAGTATCAAGGGAGATAATTACTGGAGCATGATGAGAATATGCTAATTGTAGAAGGCTCTGAAGACTTGTTTTATTCCCTTATGCAGACTCTTTCTGGGAGCTGAATTTAATGATAAATAAGGGAAAATATTTTTTTGTAATATGAAAATATGGAATGGGGGAAGAGAAAGGTTTATTGATAATACAATCTATTCAAAGTGAACACTAACATTTTAAATTATCTGAACGTGTAGATGGCTGAATATAGACATGAGAATGTTTTCACAGTGCTGCAGCCGAACTTGGATACTTGTATAAGAGAACTTTCATGATATTTTAAGAGGAGGAACTGAAGGGAGCAGGTATTCATTTCACCAAGGGAAAAAAAAAGGTCTGAGTGACAATATTTTCATTTCTCTTCACCATTTTTTCCTTTGGGATCAGACTCTCAGTATGCTGTCCTCTAAAAAAGCAGGTCAGCAGGGAAGGTGATTACTCAGCTGCAAGTTGTAATGTTTCTCAGACAAAATTTTTCATCCCGAGTAAGTCTGACATAGTGTGGCTGAGCAAGCAAGCAGCAGGTATTTATGAGAAGTCTGGCTCACAGAGAGCAGCCGTGCACTGACTGTTGTATATCACATAATCAGGACAGTTTAACCTGCTCCTGATGTGCTCAGATGAGTTTTTATGTCTGCTGGCTGTTACTGCTGCTCTCCACTGAAAAATGTGACGATAGAGCACCCTTAGTGCAAACACTTGATCAGTCTGAAACAGAAACCAATTGACAAAGGTTGAGACCATCAAAGTATGATGGTCCTTATGGTTGCAAGAGTCTCATATTGTCCTGGATTTGAGTCATGGGAAGTAGAAAAGTAAGGAAATAGGATTAAAGGATTTCTTTTCCAATATGTGCTCCTAGGTAATGGTTTGCTCTGAAAAACCAAAACTGGGTAAGCACTGCAAAAAGGTTAGTTGAATGCTGTTTTGAATTTTAAAATGTTGATAGCCTTAAATAAAAGATGTATATTGCAACAGCACCTGTAATTTTCTGGGTGCATTTTAGTAACAGCACTTCTAAGACCACGATCAAAATGCTGTCACATAAAAACAACTTGAAACTATGTGATTAAAGTTTGGTCAATTTGATTGTGCCTAAAATAGTGATCCAGAGATTTTGCCCCAAAAGCCATGCTCAGTTTGAGAAGGAAAGTAGTTTGACTCTGCAAGAACAAGAGTCTCCAAACCTCGTGCCCAGGCTCTGATATCAAAATCATTAAACAATCCAGACAAGGAGGAAGATTCTCCTTTTGCAGGAAAGACCACATGACTCCCATGGGATACAGATAATTTGTGAGGTCAAACTCTACCAAAAAGAGGAGGAGACACAGTTTTCAGTTTTACTGGGTAGTACCTCACTACATATTTCGTTCCACTGAAATTAATGGTATTTCTTGCATAACAGGATAAAATACGTGGTGAAGGTGCAGTTGTCCTCCTGCTCGGTACTTCAGAGCAGCCTAATCTTTCTTCATGCCTTAAGAACTGCTCTGAAAGGAGAACTTTACTTGTCTATAAAACTTTTCTAAACAGTTTGTTTATTTTTTCTTGAAATTCAAATCTCTAGTGCATCCTCAAAAATAAAAACAGTTTCTACATGGCACACCGATCAAGATTTGCCAACAAGGTCTTTTTGCTGAGGGCTGCATACAAATGAAAGAGATGATCTTTGCTGTGAAGGACCAGCAATTAAAACATATTTTCATGCTGTACAACGAATGAGCAGATGACTTCTAATAACACCACCCTATTAGTCTGTGCACAAGCTGTTAGTCCTTAGTGTTGTCAACACTAAGACAGGTCTCCAAGCTGAATTCAGTTTGGGAGCTTGTGCTATGCTTATGGTTAGTAGAACTGCTGGCCCAATATGGAATTTTTTACCCAAAATTGAATCCCAAAGCCATGTCCAAGGCTGCAGGAGAAACAATATCCCATAATCTCCAGCTGCTACAGGTCACGTTCTAACTGTAAAACCATCTTAATTGCTTACTGCCAATATGTGACTGTATTAAAAAAAAAAGAAAATGTTGGGAAAAAAACAGTGTGGGATCATCTAAGTGGTGTTTGCTTTGCTTGCAGAGTGGATTATTTCCTCCAGTGCCTTCATGAGACAGGAAACCAAGGGGTTTTAAAAAACTTTAATGAAAGTAGAATTTCTCCATGTGAACTCCTGGTGGGATGTTGGGATATTTAGCACTATACAAGTTACTGCAGCTTCACCTCTTACTGTCATGTGTTAGTTGAAGGAGGAGCAGGATGCCAAAGGTCTCCAGTAGGTTGTCTGTGTGCTCCCAAAGGCAGTTCTGAGTCATGCAACACTTAGTTGCTCTCTTTTCATAGAGCATCACAGACTATGAAAGAAAATGTAGTTTACTGTATCACTCTTTGCAGAGTGTTTTGGAACTGCAGATTGCAAGGGCATTTCTTAAGCTAACCCTGTGCTGAGGTGGGTTGGTTGGTTGGTTGGTTTGTTTGTTTGTTTGTTTGTTTGTTTCTAGGCAGGAAGTCTCAGGCCAATGGCTTTCTCTCTGAGCTGTCAGCAAACCTCCACACAGCCAGTAATGTCACATAACCCACCCCTTCTGAAACCCAGAGATGGGGTCATAGGCAGAGCACGAGTTTATTACTTGCTGTGGTGGTGCAGTCATGCAAACACTCACTTTGTGCTGCTGGAGTTGGCTTTGGAGAGCAACATCTTTTCATACCTGATACTGTTGCAAATGAAAACAAATGCCCTCCTTTTATCTGGTACCCACACCAGTGCTAGAGCTGAGCCTGCCTCAGCCTTGCTGACTGACTCACCCTGGCCTGGACACACACCAACAGGAGTGCTGGAGGCTCTGATTCAGCTGTGCCCCCGGACCTCTGTGGGGAATGATTTTAGCAGGATTAGATGGCTGAGTAAGCCATGACAGCCAGCTCCCTGATCCAGCCTTTGAGGCTCAGCAGAACCCCTCACTGAAGCTACTGAACATTTTGCTTGCTCAAGGACAAATGAATTTGAACTTTTTCTTTAAAAGAGCAAATGGATATATTGTGCATAGATGTAGGGAGTAATATGAATGGAGGGTAGACATTGGATCTTGGATACCAACTTCAATGTCCTTTCAGTTCTTCACCAAATTATTTATTTCAAAATGTGCATCTCTCCCCACACTTTTCAAATCAGTTGAGTAGGAAAAAAACAAACCACCTACTCCCATGTTATAATGTATGTAATGACTGGTTGCTCAAGTTTAAAGAATTTCAAGTGCTAAATATAATATTTGCAGTCCTGCAGCTCAGCTATTGGAGGATTCAAGAGCAGTTGGAATACCAGTAATCTCTTGGGACCCTGGCCAGGGAAGACTTCATTTAGTTTGTGTGGGAGTAGGATGCACAACACTTCCCAAAATGGGTCCTCTAGCTTCTCTGCTCCATTCTCCACCTATATAAAGGAGATAACACACTTCTATTCCATCAGAAGTATGGAATAATACCTGCACTTTAGGGATTCCCATAGTGTCAGTTCTTTAAAATCTTCTTAACAATTTGTCCTGAGCAAACAGAATGTGGGCCAGGGATGGTAGTGGAGTCATTCAGTCTCAATGGATAATGTATGTGGTTCCTCTTCTGCAATGACTGTTTTCTAGCTCAAGGAAAATGAGGGTGATGTCCTACTGACTCCAGAAGTGCTTAATGAAATACCTTGTCTCACCAGGCAGACAGCACAAGGGCAAATTTTTGCCATGAAATGTTAATAAAATGTTTCAAATGAAACAGGATGAAAATACTAGAGAACACAAGGTTTAACAGATGAGTTCTGGTTTGTAGATGTAATGTGGCATTATCACCTCTAGCTGCCTGGCTGGCAATTGCCAGAAGCCTCAGCCAGGACAGCAGGGGTGGCAGGGCTGTGTGAGCCCCAGCACCAGCTCCCGCAGTGCAGCCCAGTGACTTGGCCTAAAATCACTTCCCCCAGGGCTCAGACCGTGATCTGAGCCCCCTTCTTCGTGGTGGGGTAGTGGTACGGGGTAGAGGGCAATGTTGTGAAGAACCAAAACCTCAGCTCAGGTCATTAAACCTCTCCAACACTCTCCATAAAGAGCGAGTGCTGGGCCCCAGAAGGTTGCTGTGTATTGAAGAAATTGAAAATACTCTTTCCCAGATTTGACCTCGTTTTTCAATAGCTCTCTGCAGCATAAGAGAGCTGCTGTTAATGTTCCCAGTCGCTGCTGTTGGATGGAGTGCAGGAGACTTTAAGTGACACTGGAGCTGGGGCTCAGGCTTCGAGTGCTACTTCAAGTCCTGAATGTATCAGTCTCCTTTGAGAAGCAAGGACAGGGAGAGATGGGTGTTTCAGAGTGCAAGCCTTCTCTGATGGGGCAGTTTTCTGGGTTTCCATGGTGAGAGCAACCACCATGCTGTGCTCTGTTGTAACAGCCTCAGAAATACAATGGCCAGAGTCTATTCCAGTGCAGATTTATGAGGATGCTGAAGCACTTCCTCCAAAGCATATTTTTCTCCTCCCATTGCTATAGTCAGTTGTTGTCAACAAATGTTCTGTAGCTCTTCCTGTATTTTACTCCTGGGAACAGACAGAAACAAACCTTAAAATCCAATAAACATGGAAATGGGATATGCTTTCTTTAAAAATGTTTTTTTCTGCATTTTCTTTGCCTTTTGCTCCAGATCTGAAGTTCTGGTTCTGGCCTTGCAGATCAAAGCGTTTTGGGTCATCTCTGCCTACTTTTGCTCCAGCTCACCCCATTTCATTGTGGGCAGTGCCAGCCAAACAGGGAAAAAGTACAGGCATTCACCAAAAGGTCCTTAGCCAGAATTTTCCCTCCATTTCTTTTATGTCAGCATTCCCAATTGTCCATCACATGCCAAAACAGATCAGATTGAAGGCACTTTTTTCATCTTACTGTGTTTGTAAAAGTCCTGGTTTTCAGTCAAATTGGTTCCGCAGGCTGGTCATAGGCCTCATGAAACGTGGAGGTGCTGAGACACTTTACAGTGACAGAGCAGACATGGATCAATATAAAGTCATCAAGCAACAGCAGCTAAATCCTGTGTTCTAAGTCATTCTTCTCTTCTGCAGGTGAAATATTAGCTGCCAAATTCCTTCACCTTTAGGTTATCTTTTGGGAGGAAAGAAGAAGGAATAAGGTAAGTGAATGAGAGTTTTTAAACATTGGCCTTCCCTGAGGTAAAAATGTCTGCTGAAATGGTGAGGAAAAATCATAAATAACCCTAGTACAACTTGTAGAATAAATAAGGCATTCTAAAACTCAGCTGAAATTTGTTTTAAATTCCCTGTGCCCCCATTGGCACCCACTGGCTTTGGCAGGCTGTGTTAGCTGGAGCTCTGCCAGCTCAGGGGCAATCACTGCCATCCATCCAGGTTGTTTATCTGGAATAAAGTACCTTCCTGCCAACCAGAAGGTCCTGTCTGCAGGTGGATGCTGGATGCCAGGGCACAAGAGCCTATGGGATCTGCTCAGGCTGGGAATTCCTGGGCTGTATCGTTGTTTGGAGCATTGGGTTGGTTTCCTTTGCTGCCTCAGCTCTGCCAGAGGTTTGAAGAGACTGAACTTGCCCACTTGGAGCAGAGCAGTTTTGGTACCTTTGTGTTTACAATGAGTAGAGTGAGTTCTTCTACCTGGGCAGCCGTTGGGTCTTGTTAGATATTTTATGAAGTGTTTTTAAGTCTGGGGTTTTCCTGTACCCAAAACCCAACAGTTGTCACAGAGCACATCAATGAAATCAGCTATTTGATACATTTCCCTTCTTCACAGGAATTCTTACTATTCTTCCTCTGAAGTCATGCTTTCCTGCTGCCACCTCTTTTGTTGTGTTGTTAGGTTTTTTCCAAACTGAATAGTTGTAGTCTACATGGCACATCATGTTTTCTACATAATGTTTTCTCCATTTTGGGAGGAGTGATCATCATATATCCCTTTCAGAAGCTGCATTTTTATTTATTTCTGTCATCTAAAGGTCACTGTGCCAGGTCCTTCCCTCTGAATCAGTCGAAACAGCTTGTAAAAGTACATATGGGATAAGAAACGTCTAAATTTTCTTGTCTGGAGCAGACTCAGTGTCTTGGCTCATGTTGTGCCACAGCTGGCAGTTCAAGGGATCTTGGGGATGAGGATGGAGGAGAAGGTGTGTGTCAGTGCACAGATGTTCAAATATTTTGGGGGAAAAAGATAATTATTCTATTCTAAAAAGCAGTATGTTTCTCTAAAAAGCCTAGAAGCACCACACTGAGATTTGGGAAGGGATGTACTGCTGGTTTTCATTTGGGGGGCTTGATACTGCACATATGTTTTTTACAACTGTTTTATCTGAATTCATGGCAGTTAGATTATCCCTTGGCTTTATATTAGTGTCTAATATATTTAATATTCATAGATCCATAGTTCAGCATGTGTAATCAAATAATTACAGATGCCATTAGCTGAGTTATCACACTAATCTGGGTGTATTTCAATGGATAATAATTTAATGAAATTATCACTTAGTTTCTGGAGCCCTCTTCTCTGCACAGAAATGAAAACAAAATGAAAGTGCTGCTCTTTTTCCTTCATTAAGAAAATCCAGCCTTGATTAACAGGATCTGAACATCCGAACATTTAAAACTTGGTTTCCTGATATTTTACTCCAGGTGGCATTCACAGGAGGACATCAGATTTAAAAAGAGAACAGAAACTCCCCATTTACACAAAGGCTGTGTGGGAGGGAGAAGGGAGCAGTGGTGCCTCCTCCTCCTGTGCTGCACTCCTGGAGCAGGGAACATACCAAGCCCTTGAATGGCAGGAATGGCCATGGAAGGAGAAGCTACAAGGGGGAAGATCTCTGTCCACAGGCAGCTGCTCTCCACCCCTAAAGCCTGTCCGTGGAAGATGTTGCTCATCAGAAAGGCCAGAAGGTATCAAAAAAGTTGGGAAAGGACAGCAGAGGGGGAGAAGGGAATGGATGGCAGAGGGGCTGTGAGTGTTCCCTGCAGAGCCTTGGGCACAGACAGAAGGCTCAGCTCTGGCTGTGATGGGGCCACCCCTCACCTTTGCTCTGTGCGGGGCTGTGTCCTTGCTTTATGGGGTGCAAGTCACGTAGGTTACAGTAAATGGCTCCTTACTGTCCCTGACGGCAGGGCTTGTTTCTGCACTGCTTTTGAACCAGCTCTGAACTCATATTCTCTTTCTCACATAGGTTTGGGAACATTGAGATGAGCTCAGTGCAAGGCCGGCAGCTGCAGAGCAGTTGGATCTCCAGGTGTTCCCTCCAGATGTTCTCTCTCACCTTACCTGATCCTCCCATTACCTCAGTGTCCATGTCCTTCACCCCTACACCCCATACAAAGGCAGTGTTGGAATTCCATGGCATCCACAGGGGACAGAAGCTGGAACAGTGAACCTGGCACAAGTGGATCAGGAGCACCCGCTCCTGGTTACCCCAGTCCTCGGGGCTGCCGTCCACTGGGGAGCCACTGCAGCCCTGCGGACAGGGAATGCTGCACCTGGGAAAGCCAGCACCTGAGCATTCAAGGGAGATGGAAACAGCCAGGGATCTCCTCAGGAGTACAAGAGAAACAAAATAAAGGGATTAAAGAAATTAATGGATTCATCACCAGCATCACAGTGGTCTGGATGCTTCTGACTTGGGAATTCCCCAAATTCCCACCACAAAGCCTGCAGGAATAGGGCCAAGGAGTCTGGCAACCATTTTCAGCAGAGAGGCAAGTACAGAGCAGCTCTTCCCTGGTGCACACTCCCACAGCAGTGGTTTATGGACTTCCTGAGTCCAAGGCTCCATCCATGTCCAATAATAATAATGCTAATCTGCTCTTTTATAAATACAAACAAAGCTGTTGGGAAGTTATATACTATGGGATCATTTTCAGCAAACCAGCCTGTAAGTAGCTTTTTTCCTTCTGTTTGACCCAGGAGTGAGTGCAATTTGATGATGCAGAAGGGTGGTGTGGTACCAGAGTGTGAGTGTGGGGACCCTGCCCTTCAGCACACTTGACACTCCCTTGGTCTAAAACTTTGAGGCTGAAATCCTCTGCTCTGTCATATGCAGAAAATCAGGCAGATTTTCATAATAGTGTTTTAGGTAAGCTAGGAAAATAAATTGGAATTCTAGATCAAGCTTTTTGTTGAAGCACAACCTTATTTCTGGGTTTAAATCCCTCCTCATTTTCAGACCTATCCTTGGATGTGGTTCTTCACTTTCTGTGCTGGGTATTGCTGTGTGCTATTAAGGGAATGTTATGTTCCACTTGAGAGGTGGTAAAGTGAAAGTCACATAAATACTCAGGAAGAGCTCTTTGAGATGCTTCAGGACTTAAAAAGCTATGAATTTGCAAGCTCTACTAACATGATCTCCTTTTATGGCATATGTTTGTATCAAAATATGGTATTTTTACACTCAGATTTGACACGTGGATTCTTTCCAACAGGAATAGAAAGATGGCATCAGTCATCAGTATTTAAAATCCAAATGGAGGATGTTGCATATAAGAAGTGGCATTGGGTAATGAGAGGGAAGTCACCAGTGACTCCTATTGATCCTCAAAGTGTGACCCTGAGCAAGTCCTTGAATCTTCTATGCCTCAGCCTGTGATGCTCAGACATGATTAGCATGTGTACTTTATCAGCATGGTTGTTGTGCAAGTTATTTAATGAGTGCTTGCAAAATGATTTGCGGCATTTGAATGGCAGAGGCTGTGTAATTGCAGAGCCCTGCTCTGGTGTATAATTGCAGAGGCTGCAGGGAGCCTGTGGCAAGCCCCTGACTGCCTCCCTGCTGAATAACCCACGGACAAATGAGCATTTTAGTGCTGGGAGGAAAATCCAGTTACCCTGAAGCATAAGTGTGGATCCTCCGCATTTCTGGGCAGTTCATGCTTCCTTGTGTAAAACTCGGGGGTAGAAGTTTACTGCTGAGTGCTAAGCAGATTTTCCTAGTGCTGTCTTCTGACTTGAAAATGTTATTTGAGCAGAGAAAAATCTGTCAAAGTCAGCAACAATCTTACCAGCAGGGAGAAAATACCATACTTCAAGTGTGGCTCCACCAGCATGGGGAGCTTGCCACTGGAGGTATCCTTGTCCTGAAGGACTGCAGTCCTTGCATGTATTTTGTCTGGCCTCTCTCTGTACCCCTGTACTCCTCACACGTCCAGCTGCAAGGTCAGCCCGTGGATGACTCTGAGCTGCCCCATAACGCTAAACCCTGCCAAACAAACATGTCCAGCAGTGAGGAAACTGGGCACTGGATCTCGCTCCAGAGCCAGGATCCTGCTGCGCTTGCCTCTCCCTCTGCCACCTCTGCCTTCAGGGCTGATGCCCTCCCTGATGTCCTTCCTGCCCCTGAGGACACCAGACACAGCTCCAGCCAGGGCTTTGACCTTCTGTCTGTGTAAATAGAACAGCTTTTTTCCGATGTTTGCACAGAATTCCCGAACTGCAGCAGTGCGGAGAGGGGCTGGTTCAGCTGTCACTTCTGCTGCCGTTTTTTTCTCCTAAGCAGGTGCCTTTGTAGAGAATTCTGGTTTAAACTTCCCAGCTGTGTCAGGAGGCTTTGACATGCACCTAAAGGCACAAAATATTTACTGTTAAAGAACATCTGTAGGACCTGCTCCAAGCACCAGCCTGTGCTGAGGAGATTAATTCCTACTGATTTGGCCTTTTGCCCCGTACCATACCCGTTTAATTAAAACTTCCTCCTCACCTTTTGAATCGTTCTCTTCCTTTGCAGGGCCACGGCTGTGTGTGTCTCACCCCATGTATGCACAGGAGAACCGCTCAACTCAGTGTTTAAAAACACTTCTTAAAAGTTAGCATGTGGTTCATTTTGTTCCATGTAGAGGTATACACCCATTAATTTTGAATGTGAGTATAAAGTCCATGGATTCAATGTAATCTGCTCCATTCCTCAGTAGGGATTTCACTGGGATGGAAGGAATAAAGCTGCTGCCCACCCCTGGACACAAGCTGACTTTGGAGGGGATTTGCTAGTGTTTAAGCTTTAAGGTAGCAAAAAGGCAAGAAGTTTGGATTGCTATAGCTATCTTACCTGGACTTAATTTCAGTCCATTTCCTTAAGGAACTACTTGTGAGCACAGTTTGAATAAGCAGCCTTTAATAATAAGCCCAGATGTGCTTATGATTGTGAGTGATCTGTTTCTGTATAGTGGAAGTTGAATCACTCTTTGTGATTTGGGAAAAAAACTCCTGAAAGGGATTTTTAAACAAATAAACCCATTTCTTAGGCAGATGCCAATTTAGGTGATAATCTAGAAATAATTATTCTTTCTACCACTGCAATTTAAAACAGCCATGGCATGACATTGTGAGCTGTGCTTTGGGCAATGTTGTCAAAAACCATGCCCAGAGTCAGTAAAGGCCAGAAGGCTTATTAACTGGAAAAACCATGGGCAAAACTCTTAATGTCTTCCAGAAGGAAAGAAATCTGTGAGAGCACTTCAGATTTCTTCATTCTGAATGCAGATCTAATTTTTTAGGCCAACTGAACAAAATGTCTATCTAGAGAGCTCCAGAAAGAGGAACAAAAGTAAACTATAAATATTCAGCTCTTGATTTCAGATTTTAATAAATTATGAGCTCTGGGAGACACATTTTTTCTTTCAAATAACAACTGACTTGATTCATTTTATAATTTGGTTGTATAGTGCTTGTCACCTTCTATCTGGATACAATCCATCAGTCTCTGGCAACGCTTTAAGATGACACATCCCAAAGGAAATTGGGTCCAAGGGTCTGATGAGGAACAACCACTCCCCATGGAAGCCGCAGTCTCTATCTCTGTACCGTGTCTATAGCTATAAATAAAGTCTCCTGCACGGGAAGGTCTGATGTGAGACATGATGCTCAAAGATTGCTTGTCCTATATAACAATCAGGGAGTGCTCTGGTGCCAGCCTGGGGCTGGGTGACGGCAGAGGCTCCTTGGGCTGTGTCCCTGCAGCCCAGCCATGGGCACGACGCTGCTGCCAGCCCGCACACCCACTCTGTGTTCCAGGAGCACGCCTGGCACACCTGGGGCTGGGCACACCTGGCACACCTGGGGCTGGGCACACCTGGCACATCTGGCACACCTGGGGCTGGGAACACCGGCCTTCCTGACCCAGTACCACTGGCCTGGATTGACAATCTGGATGCGGAGACACTTTCAGCTCTAAGGGAGGTGAAGCCAAAGCAGACGTGGGCCGGTGTGAGTGGTTAA
>VWZW01000180.1:14201-35624 GCA_013397115.1 Edolisoma coerulescens
TGCGCTCCCCTGCCCGTCACTGCTGTCCGCTACTGTCCCTGTTGTCCCCTGCAGCCCGCTGCTGTCCCCTGCTGTCCCCTGCCCATCACTGCTGTCCCCTACTGTCCCGGTTGTCCCCTGCCCGCTGCTGCCAGTTCCTATCTGTCTCTGCTGTCCCCTGCCCGTCGCTCCTGTCCCTCGCTGTTGTCCCCGTCCATCGCCGCTGTCCCTTGTCGGTCGCTATTGTCCCCTGCTGTCCCCTGCCCGCCGCTGCCCGCCGCCACCCCCTGTCCCAGCCCGTCTCACGGCCGCTTCCCAGCTCTTCCCCCGGTCCCAAGGAATGTTTGCAGGGAGCACGTCCCTGAAGCCGAACGTTGCCTGTGAAAAGAGTTTGGTGATTTTGAAATGATTTCTTGTAACTTCAGGCTAAGCAACATTTCCTCCTTTCTTTCGCTTAACGCCCACCTCCAGGGCAGGAGAAGGGGGGCCGCGCTTCCACGCAGGCTTCCCCCTAGTGACCTTCCAAGGCTGGTTAATTATTTTAAGATCGACCCAAAATATATTTAGAAATTCCAACAAATAACTTTTCCTCCAAAATAAACGCTTCCCAGCGCTGCGGGGTTTACCACACCATCACCCTGCACTTCAAAGTGAAAACATGAATAGCTGACCATAAATGTGACTCGCGCACTCCGCTGAAGGCATCGGCAAAATTTCACAGAGAACGTTTTCTTTTAATAGAAACCATCAGTTTAAATTCTCCCTACTGCTTTAAGGGGGGGAATTCAGTTTACCCTCAAAGATTATTAAACACTAACTCTAACTTCGGGAATCTGTTTAAGAATGTTTGTTTCCAGGAAAGAAAAGCCTTTTGGAGTTAAAATAACGAGTTGTGTAAGGAGTCACTTAGAGAAATACTCGAGAGAGAAATGTTGGAGTATCAATCACTGCTCCAGGTTACTTGTAGGGCCATCCAACCCCTCTTACTTAGCTGTTAATGAGGGAAGGTCAGCGGCTTTTGTGTGGGGCACAGAACGGATGGGCTGCGCGTTAGCGCTTGATTGGCATCATTAGTGCCTGTGTGGGGTGAGGCAGAGGGACAGGTCCCTCATGGTCCCGCAGGCACCAACAGCAGTCCCTTGTTTCCTGGGGTTTGCTGTTGTGAGCAGATCTTTAGCACAGGCTCTGGCCCACACTTATTTTGCATCTTGTTTCAAACTGCTGCGTCCACTGCTCTCGTTCCAGTCGGTGCTGTGACACCTTCGGCTCCTCGCGCTGAAAGATGTGCTGGCGGCGCCCTTTCTATGGGGTGGTGCCAAAAAAAGTTTTTCCAAATACCTTTCTCTGGGTGTTGCGATGCCGCTGTAGGAACGATTGCACTCCTACCGCCATACTCACTCCGGACACGACAAAATAACTGGGCTGCTGCCCTTTAGCGAGGGACACGTTTTGCTCGGGAGGGCTCTGCCCAGCCCAGAGCGCCTGGGCCGCCTGCACAGCCCGGGCTGGCTGCCCATGCTTCCCCGGCTCGGCCTCCCCATCCTCCATCCCACTTCACCTGCAAGGGAAGCCATAGATCTTTTTCCCTCTTCTCGCTGTCAGACCCTGTGCTGTGTCTGTCCACCTCACCCCTCAGATTCCCAGGTTTTGGGGAAGTTGCTCTTCGGGTTGATAGGCTGTTCCCGAGCTCAGGCCGTGATGAGGAGCACTTCTGTCGGGCACTGCCTCTAAAAGCACAAGGCTTCCCAAATCACCTTCCCCTCCTCTGAAAGAGCAAACTACGGGTTACGAAAAGAAATTATCTGAAACGTGGGCTGAAATTCTCACATGTTGACATAATTCCAGCCTGTGAAGCTTAAAAAAAAAAAAAAAAAAAGCAATCAATTGCACAAAATATTGCGAAATGCCTCGTATAATAATTGAGAATTGGCAACGCGGCAGGAACCTGTGTACCTGAAAGGCCTTTTCTGTCCCCTGCCAGCCCACTTTAGGGACAAATAGCTGGTTGTTGTTAAGATCGGGAGATTAAGGGGAGCTGGCAGAGCCCAGGAATGTGGGCTGTTAAGCAGACATCTCCCATCCATCCTGGCTCGGGGGTTTGCGCCAGCAGCTGCCCTCCCCCCGGCGCCCTTCCCACACAAAAGTCACATTTTCAGCCCCAGAGCTCCCCTCGGACTTGCAGCCTTTACTTAGAGCTTTAGCTCTGCCTTATGTTTAGCTTCCACCAAGGTGGACCATGGTTTACTCGCTCCTGACATTGGCGTCCCTCTGCCTGCGCCGTGCCGCATCCTTCTGCTCGGACTGACGGCATCAACCCACTTGACATAAAGGGACTTTTTTTGGCTAAAATCCTCCTGCAGCAAAGAGGACTCGCATACAGTACCTGGCAGGAGCTCCTTGCAGGCTGACTCTAATTGTCAGAAATTCTTGTTAAGGCAAGGCTGCAAGGTTTTAAGCACAATCTTCTGTCCTTCCCGTTCCTGCTGAGCACTCAGATGTGCTTAAATCCCTCTTGGTGACTCTTGAAGTATGAATGTGCTCAGATACAGAGTATTTGTCATTGTGCACGCTAAATGTTTGTGTCAGTGCCATCGCCTGTGGGCAAAACAATGAAACTTCCTTTTCTCCAGAAGCCGGAGCAGAGATGGCCCCTCTGTGAGCTCGTCTCTGTCTAACATCAAAGCGGGATTCGCAGATTTAAGATGCATTCAGCAGGTCTGAGGAGGTCCCCGTTCCTGCGTCACTGTTCCCACCTTGGAAAAATCTGTGCAAAATTAAAGATTTTTGGGCGGGGGTCTGGAGAGGGCAGCCGTGGCAGCCACGGGGCCAGGGATAGGCTCTGCCTGCGGGCTGGCAGCTCAGCACTGGCACAGCTCTGGGGGGAAGGAGAGAGCTGCCCCTCTCCCACACGAAGGGGAAGAGAGGAGCACTGGCACCGGGGAGCAGCTCGCTGTGTCCGGGCGGCTGTTACCCACGTTCCTTGGGAGCACGTTTAAGGCAACAGGGTTATTGTGATTTTCGATGGAAGCAAATTCCTCATGGACACAGCAGCCCAGAAAATCCCTTCAGATCATCTCAGCGCGGTCTGTGCCTGGCAGGCCGCGGCAGCCGGTGGGGAGCAGGGTCTGTCCCGGGAATGCTGCGGCAGCGGCTGCTGGGCTCCCGAGCCGGCGGCACCGGGACAGACCGAGCACTGGGCGATTCGGTTACCTCGGACAAGATCCCTTCGCCTTTAGAGAGGTGTGAAAGGCCTCAACAGGCACTTTCTCACCAGAAACACTGTCCAGTGTGTTCGCCTTTAGGTGCTGCATGATCTCTGCATCTTTGGTGCCTCTGTCCCTGCCTAGTGTATCTAAAGCGATATTCCAAACTCAAATGGAGCACCTTATGATCCTAATGGGGTTTGGTTTGGTTTTTTTCATCGTGCAGCTTTACGGCTCTGTCTTTCTAATGAAATGAGAAAACCAAAGCAGATCCTGAATGACCAATGTCACTGTAAACACTTCTAGAGCAGACGTTCCTGGGATAACCAGTGGATGTGTTGCTTCCTGGGAAGAAATAATTTTCAGGGACCTTTATGCTGATATTTCACATAAAACCTCTGTCTAACACCTGTTAAAGGGAACAGAATCTCAGCCGAGACAGGGAGGAGGTCAGGGTGCAGGGGAGAGTGGAGGGAGGGGATGGATGAGCTGGCCCTGCCCGCGTCCGGCTCCTGGTCCTTGTCCAGCTTCCTGAGCCCGGCCTGCCCCTCCAGGGACGGCGGGATTAGCTGGGAGCCGATGGAAACAGCAGCCTGTGTATTGAACCAAGGGAGGAGATTGAAAAGGTGTGCACAATAACGCTGAGTGCTTCGGAAATCACGGCCATCAACTCAAATTAGCATTAAGCCCGGGGCTCCGAGCGGGGCTGGGAGGTGCCTGCGCCCAGCTCCCTGCTCTCAGAGGAGAGTTTCGATCCAGGTGCGCCCAGCTCCCTGCTCCCAGAGCCCAGCATCCATTTCCCTGCTCCCAGAGCCCAGTATCCAGCTCCCTGTGCTCAGCTCCCAGTGCCAGGCTCCTCCTGGAGCATTCAGCAGCCACAGAGCTCCTGGCTCTGTGCTTAGAACACTCACACCTGCCCTCAGCTTCCCATCCAGGTACTAAACTTCCACGAAATAAGTATCTATTGGCCACCAGGAGCTGAGACATGAAGCATAAAGTTACACAATTCATGATGTCCATTTATCTTTTGGCATTTTAAAATAGTTTCAGCCCTTAAAGCAGAGCAGTGATCTCAGAAATTTCCTGACTCTTTGGAGCCAGTGCCGTGCTGAACTGCTGGCTGGGCAAGGCGAGAAGAGTCCTGCAGAGGAGAGTTACATCACCGCCCCTCTGTCATCTCCTCAGCAGTCTTAAAATGCGGCCAAACCAAAGCCAACCCAAGCAATGTACTCGCCCCTGCTCTATCTCACGGACCTACACGGGGTCCTGTACTCATAGTTTTCAGATATTCCAGAAGCTTTATCAGGTGTGTGTAATTTATTGCAGGGTCCTGCTGCCTGGATGGGCCGGGGGCGGTGAGGGCAGTGTGCCCTCCCCTCGGGTGGGTGCAGGGCACCCCGGGCTCCCCAGGGAGCTGCCCAGGAAGGGGGCGCTGCTGGGGGGTCAGCAGGCTCTGCCTGAGCCCTCGGGGAGGGGCTGGGAGCAGACAGATGTACGGACCGAGCCGGCCAGCCCTGCGCTCAGGGGCTCATTGGGACCATCCCTCAGCAGCAGCCTGTGCATCATGACCGACTCACGGCCCTTGCAGAGACCCTGGACGAGGTGACCCGGGGGGGACTCTGTTGTAATCTCTGGAATTGTCTGATGCCCGAGCACTGGCTTGGAGCAGCAGCACACAGACCATTCACTCCGGGCTTTTCAGAAGTCAGATCTCCAGAGTCGAGGAATGACTGCTCTCTACAGGGGGGGAAACAGCAAAAGAGATTAATCTTCTCCAAGGAAAGTAAGCGTTCAAATAATATTCATCACTTAGTGAAATGGCTGCCATAAAAGCAATACCCCCTGAACCTCATGAGAGTGGTTTTGCTTTAAGCACAGCCTGAACTGACAATTAGGAGACCTGTGGCTGATGTAACTGAGACCCCAAGGGGTAACAGAGACCACAGGGAACTCAGTCAAACACAAGGACAGGAATTCCAGGACTGAAATCCCCATGAAACCAAGACAATTCTATCAGACATCACTACCTATTTCCCAGTAAATCCACGGCAGTCCTACCACATCATTTTTGGAAGTGGAAATCACTCAGAAGCCTCAGCAAAAGTGCATGAGATTTTTTTCTGTTGGACAAGGAGATACCAGAAATCACCAGTGCTGCCTTGCTAACCCTTAGTGCCAAGATGGGTTGTGCTGGTCTGCAGTGCCGACCACCCTGGGACCAGTGGGGCTCTGCACTTCCCACTTCTCGTGTGAGTTACACAGGAAAGGGGATGAGGGCAAGGATGGAGTGCATCCCTCTGCTTCACAGTAGAGCTCCATATGCTGGGACAGGTTGCAGAAAAACATTGAACTTTATGTTATAGCTATAGTTGGAACAGGGTTTAGGAAACACAAGTAGCTCCACTTTAGAAAATTGGAAAAGTGCCTCCTTGGGAATAGGGCTGCGTTAGCAGGGCGTTTTGGCTGATTAAGTGAATTTGCATGCAGATTCTGCTGTTTCAACAAAGAAAAAAGAAGAGATTTTTCATCCTTTTTGGCTGTTAATTTTTCCAGAATTTGCCTGCCAGGGTAATTGTTTAGGATGGCAAGCGATTAAGATCTGTTTTGCAAACAGAAGTATAATGAGGTTTTAATACCTGGCATTTCCACAGCAATACCCTCAAATCCCCATAAGATAAAATACAGTCAGGAAGAACAACAGACATCTCCTGGGTTGTCACCAAGAAGTTTCTGGCTTCAGTGCTTTTGTGTGGTTTTCAAAAAAAAAAAGAAATGAGATGTAAGATTATAATTATCCACGATGGCAATACAATGCTCATAATGAGAAAACAATGCTCTTTGGACTTCAACCCAGGGCAGCAGCACCCGCCTCTTCCTCTCTCCATCCCTCTGAGCAGCTGAATTAAAAATAAAATGTGATCTGGAGGAGGAGGCACGGTGCCCAGGGGCAGGAGGAGCAGCCCGAGCCCCGCGGCCCCGCTCGTGGTCGGGGCGCTCTGGGCCCAGGCCAGCGCCCGTGCGGGAGGACATGGGATCATTTTTCTCTGTGACAACAGGAAGCCCGAGACAAGGCATTTCCCATTCTTGTCCCAGCATTATGTGAATGGCCTTTAGAAAAAAGAATGTCCCACAAAGGAGTGGTTTTAACAATGCCCCCGCTCTCTCCGCGCTCGGCTGCGCGCTCCTCACGAGTCAGAGCAAGGCTGCTCATCAGGGCTTCCTCGGGCCCTCCTCCTGATGCCACTGACCAAGAGACCACCTGCACTGTAAAAACGGCCCTTTATCTGGGGCTCTAACACTGATGGCCCTCACCTGGCACGTTTCCAACAGGATATTGGAGTTTCGATCCAGGTGCTGCCCAGACAAAGTGTTTAATGCTCATTTCGGAGGAGGGAGAGGAGGAAGCATCCCAGCCATGCTGGGATCTCACTTCTGAGGTCCCACCACCTCCTAGGCATGGCTGAAGAGATTTCTGCTGTCCTTGATGCCCAGGGAGAGCCTCTTCCAACTCCTGACCCTGCTGTCTTACTCTTACTGGCTCCTTTCCCCTTTTGCAATCCTCCTTTCTCCCACCTTATCCTCTTCTGCAAACCCCTTTTCTTCCCAAATCTCTCTCCCTACCTTAATCCCTTCTTCCACTGTGTCTCTAGAATAAGATCTCGTGTTCAGTACCATAACAGCTTAGACTTCTCCCAGTCATTGTGTCAACAGCTGGACCTATGAGAATATAACTGGTGCTTTCACTACTGCCCATTCCCTCCTTCCATGTAGGCATGGATCCTGGCTGCCTCCATACACACTGTCCATTAATCAATGCTTAGCTAAGTCGTAAATAATCCCTTTAAACTATTTTTGCAAGTCTTCCAGCCTTTGAACTGCTCTGTATACTTTGCTCCAGTGCATCTTGGAAAGAACCTTTAAATGATTCAAATATTGCCTGAATTTTTCATGGGTCCTCTGAAGAGAGGTGACATTCATCTGAACAATCAGCTTTCATTTGCACCACGTGGGAAATGGGACAAGGAAAAGTTAAATGTTCTGCTCAGGGTCATGCAACAGCCTAGATAAAGATGTAGTTCCTTGACCCTAGTGCCAGACCTGGCCCCAAACCACGTGGCAAGTAGATATCTATCTCTTTAGGAGGATTGCCATGCTGATCTCATCACTGGCATCTCACCCGCCCGCTTTTTTATCTCTAATTATGTAGTGACACAATTATCCTTCATTACAGAGAGTGCACTCTGTGCACACACAGGGAAACAAGCTCTGCACTGCAGCCGGGCCATGCTTTATTCTGTCTAGAGCAAGATTTACCCACCAGCATCATTTTTTCACTGTTGAGTGTAATTTCAACCAGTGAGGGGGGTGGGTTTTCTTTCTCTGGATAGAGCTGCCCTGATGTCAGAGTTTACAGTTCAGCCACAGAGATACAAATTGTTTTCATTTCTTCTCGCTTTTAGCATTTTCTGCAATATTAAGTTTGTCATTAGACATGATAAAACTGCTATCACTAAAGCTTTCTGCTTGGTTCAGGGCACTTTCCCATGTCATCTACCTGTATTTATTTCTCCTTTGCAAGGATATAAATAGACAAAATATATGACCTGAGGCAATGTGGGTATGGCAACCACTTCTGAAGTCACCAGATGGAAATCAATCAGATTTTAACTGCATAAGAGTGAATAAGGATCCTTGGCCTGATGACTGCCATCCGCTGGGTCATCCATGAGTGAGGTTTCGGAGAGGAGGGGGGGCTGCAAGTGAGGCTGAGGTAGAGCCCCCCCACCTCCCACTCTCAGTGCTGTTCAGACACTCCAGCCCCGTTTCCCCCAGCGAGGTGTGGGTGGTGGGGATGGCCCCAGTCCCTGGCTGACCTTACTGCCCTGGGCTCCAGCAGAGACTTCACTGCACAGTGCCTGCCTCTGTCAGCCTGTCCTGCCAGGCTGCACACAGCCAGGGTTACTCCCTGGCTCCCAGGGTAATTCTGGCAGGCTCCCGCCCGCCCACTCGTGCCCCCCTGGCACCTGCAGGAGGGGGCCAAGGGCCCTGGTTTATGGGTGCCCAGGGTCTCTAGGGTGGCTTCTTGTGCCTCTGGTTACAAATAGCTCCAGTCCAAAGCCAGTGGCCTTTCACTGGCACATGGCACCTTCAAACAACCACGACATCTGGTGACAGGAGCTCATTTGTCCGAATCGCTCATAGGTCAGTGCTTAAATAACTCCATTTGTATCTTGCTTCTTATTTTATTTCATCTTCACTTTTGGAGTCAACCTGAAAAAGAAAGAGACATTTCCTGGTGTAGTACAAATCTCTGTTTTAACAGCTGAGGATGTGAACCTTTATGTCTCACACCAGAAGGGAACTTCTCTGCTGTCAAGAGCTGGCTTTCCCATTTAATTCAGTCCTCTGTCCTGCTGCCAAGGGAAAGGGTTTCAGATTCCTCTGAATTTTCTTGGATGAATGGCTAGACCATGCTGGTTTGCAAACTTACTAAAAAAAGGAGGCAGGGCTGTGTTTTCATTTGCTTGTATTGTTTTAAGCAAGTTGATACGTCCCACAAATAAAAATGTTCTTTGTTTTATGCATGACAGTAAAAGAAGATGAGGCTCCAGAAAATCCATCAGGAATTCCCCAGCCTGGTTTTTAATTTGTGTCACCTCACCAGGAGTGAGGTGCTTTGTGACTGATTCATATTTTGATAGTTATTCTTTTGATATTTTGATATTTTGATAGATATTTTATCAGGTTTTGGCACCATCAGAAAAGTTCTAGTGAAGCATTTTTGTGGAGGACAGAATGGGAGGAGGACTGAATGGGAGGTGGACAGGAAGATGACTCTCCCCTGACTTGGTGAAAGAAATGAAAAATATCTCCCATAAGAAAGAAGAGAATGTGCGAGTTCACAGGAATGTGATGCAGTCTGCCTGTGGCTCTGCCATGCACTGTGCTCAGAAACTCTAAAAACTCTCCTGGTTTTTCCTTTTGGAATCAAGAGAAGCTGTGCAATATTTACACCCTTCCTGAGCAGAGCAGAGGAGTGAGTCACCACCCTTATCTCCCCACAGTCCCTGAGCAGCATCTGAGGCACTGGGCAGCATCACTGATCCCGAGCAGGGTGGGAGAGCCGGCACAAGGGCAGACACACGTCTGGCTGCTGGGCAGCAATGATACACACACCAGAAATCCTGCTATAGCAGAGCCTGTATCTCTCTGTACACTTTCTTAATTTAGGGCATCCTATGAAAGATTTGAGGACTCTTCAAGCAGTTTTTGTTTTTAAAGGAAGTTTTGGGCAAAGCCCAAACAGCTTCGGCTTGGTGAGTCAATGTTTCTTTCAAGCTTTTCACCCCATTTGCAACTTGATTGGTAGCAAACTGTACTCAAAGGACTATTTTCATACGATCCTTGACATTATCCCATCAGATCAGTGTAACATTAGTCACCATGCAGAGCAGAACCAGCTGGAAAACAGCACAGAAGCCAAGTGTTGCTCTTGTTCAGGGAAACACTCAGACACAGCTCAGCATCCAGCTCTGTCAATGCACCTTACATTGATCTTTTGTTCCTAATCCTGCCTTCTCTGGAGATAACGTCCAGTGAAATTGCTCTAACTTCATTTGTGTAGGTCTAATGCCGATCAAAGACCAGGATACTTTCACATACAGAACATTATGAGATAAAGACCAATCTTAGAACCAGAGAGGGTGCAGAGCATGCCATGTCCTTCCATAATGAGCTGTGACAGGGAAATAAAATTACTTGTCTAATACTTCTGAATCTGCGAGGGCTGAAGAGAGGTTCCAAATAGGTCCCTGTGTTACTTTCTGAATGAAAATTACATTATTTTATCATGTTTTCATACTAAGAGATTGGTTTATATCCTTTTGCATACCAATAGCAGCATTTCTAGTTCGACATTCTCGACCTTTTATCTCCCCTGCCGCTGCACTCCGCAGATCCATTTCCCCACTGAGAGGCTTCCACCACTGAGCTACGTTATCACTGCCAAGCAACCATCTCGATATTTGAGTGTTGTATCACAGCTGCCTGTAGCACAAACTGAGCTGCTCAGGACAGCCCTGCAATACACATTTAGAGAGTGATTTGACTAAAACAAGGGGGAAGAGATGGGATCTGGTCTCTGTGCCTTCCCACAATCTCCTGCCAGCCCTTCCACCCTCCTCCACTGCTGAGCTTTGCCTCTCTTTCCCTGGAGCACTGTAGATCCCTACAGCCTCTTAATAAAGCAGGACAGCACATTTTTTTCTTCCCCCTGCAAGATGTCTCACAGTTTGGGATTTAGGAGCTGAGGCAAGAGGTAAGCAGGTTGGGTTTGAATGGTTTCACAGTTTGCCACTATGCCAGAGCTAATGGGAGGTTAGACCAAAATGAAAAGCAAACAGCACTAAGCAAACTGGAGGTGATGATGGGAGGGGGAGATGAACACTTTGGGGGCTGCCAGATATTTTTTGAGCCACTGTCAAGCTATAAGCTTTGCTTTCCATTGATTTATCACCTTATTGCTCTCAGTATCAGGATGACAAAGATCCTCTCAGGCATCTGATAATGAGGGAGACTCTTCCGTGGTCTCGCACGCACTGCATAGCTCACATTGGTGGCCCTGCAGGCTGTGACAGTGTCCTCCTGAGAATCTCCAGAGAGGAATGACAACTGAAGGTCGCACAGAAACTTTGGTGACATCTCTGTGCGTTGCTGAGAAGTTTGTGACATTTGGCATGTTAGGGGCTTGCCACTGCGATACTCTGGGCTTTACGCTGGGCTTTAATTCTGGATCCATGACAAGTTCCTTGTGCCTGGGCAGCACATCTCAAAGTTTGCCTTTCTATCCCCACCTGGCTCGTGACTTGGACTGCAGAGCAGAAGAGAAGCCTTTCTCTTAAGGAACAAGGTAACCATGCATTGGAAATTCTGGTTCTCAGGTTCGGGGTGTACCTGGCACTTACATTTGCCCTGGTGCACCAGTTTCTGAGTGTTCCCCTCTCATGGGAAGGGTCATATGTTAAGAAATAGGCCTCCTCTAATTAGCCAAATTCAAACTGTAGAATTGAGTGGCTTTTCCACAAAGCATCATTTACATTTACCCAGGAGCAGAACCCCGGGTATCTGGAAGGTGTCAAGAAGGTTCTCACCTTCACTCTGGGAAGAGATCAAGTAGACAGTTAATATAAAATTTCCTTTTATCCTTTTATATTTGCTTATTGCCTCTCTCTTTTCAGCCCATTAGGAAATAAGGTCAGCATCACCTCACAGAGTACTTGTCGTGCTGATTTGCTGTCCCCTACTTCTTTTTGTTCACCAAAAGCTATCCTGATCTTGTCTGAGCTTTGCCTCAGCCCTCACATCTGGAGGGTTCATGTAGTGAGGGGCCAGGAAGACTGCATAAAGAAAAGGCACATTCACAAAACAGGAAAGGTTATTCCCCTTAAAATTCTTCCTGTTATTTTATTTTCAGTGAAGATTTGAAAATTCTGCTACAGAAAGACCCTGGCCACGAGGCAGTGAAGTGTTTTCCCATGTCTCTTCCCAAGCTCTTGAAGAACATCGAGTCCTTCTGCTGTAAGGGCTGCATCTTCCCTGATGCAGTCAGTGACCTTTCCAGATAAGTTATCAGTTTGATGCTCCCAAATTCTCACTGCTCCTTAGGCCCTGCAAGCTTGGTAATAAAGTCCAGTGAAAAGTCTTCTAACCTGCCGATCTGCTCTGTGGTGCAAACTTATCAGTCCTGCTGCCTCTCTGGTATCGAGTCCAGGCTTGTCAGTAAGTGACTCTTCTTTCAGGAGTCCTGCATGCTGGAAGCAGATTTAGTTTCATGATTGTTTCCAATGAAAGCCGGATGACTCTTAGTCCTGGGAAGAAGTAGGTCGTATTAGCGAGGCTAACAGGATTAAGCACAGTTCAGTAGGACACTCAGATGGCCACGGATTTCTGCCCTGCTGACAAGCACCGTGCGGCACGTCAGAAAGTGCAAAACGTCCCTGACAAAGGAAAAACTTAAATTCTCATTCCTTTGGTACACACCTACTTCTGCCTTGAATAAAGAAAAAAACGGTCAATCTCATGATGGGGTCCTGGGACCCCTCAGACAGAGGGTGTAAAACGACTCCCGTTTTACCCTTGACTTACCTCTTTATGCATTACTCCTGGAAACACCCACCAGCAGAGTGGGAGCTGTGAGCGTGGGGGGATGCGGGGCTGGGCACAGCCCACAGCCCTGACTCCCAGTCTCCATCAGCTCCCAGAACAGCAGCGATTACATCCTCGCCACTGCCTCTAGAGGGTAGAGCAATCATGAGTCTCCACAGGGGCAGGCAGGCTGAACAGTGCCATTTCAGGCTCCTAAAAGCTTTAATATTTCCTTAGCAACCCTGCACAAAAACTGCCAGTCAGTGCAGCCAGCCGGCAGACCTGAGACTGGTGATGCAGCAGTTTCGCAGCGCGCTGCCAGATTCATCCCGCTCCAAACATATTCATAGCAGTCTCATGGACGTCCCAGGACTGCTTTGGCAGCAATTGTGCAGGATAAATAAAGCTCCCATTGTTGCAGATGACTCTGCTTTCAATTGCACGGGAATCCAGGCCAGCGGGGACTTCTGCCTGATAAAGGCTCGCCCATTTCGCACATTTGTGCCACTGCTCTGGTAATGCAGGGCTCAGCTGCAGCACTACACTGCACCTTCCCGAGTTTATTCTGGGGCAGCTGCTTCCTACCCGTTTGCAGCACTTTTCTAAGCAGCTAAGCCTCCACCGTAATGTTTAATTCTTGTGTCCCCAGCCTCACTGCACGGCCAGTTGAACAGGCAGGACTGGATATATTCTCGGCCATAGGTAGGTCTGGCTCTGCACATAAATACAGAGGGAGTCTTTGCTTCAGAAGTCTTTTTGGGGAAGAGGGGTTTATATCATGGGAGCAGAACACAAGTCTATAATCAAGGGCTTGTGTGATTTCTGAATTATTTAGTGGAAGGAATACTGTTCTTTCTGTGATATGCCTTGACAGAAAGTCTCTTTGTAGCCACTTATGAGCTGTGCAGGTTCAGTTTTAGCAGCCCCGATCACGACCTCTGAACATATGCCTGAAAACTGCTTGGATTTCACTAGCTGTAAATATTCCTTTCATAGAATAAATTAAAAGGGCCTGATGCAGATGTTTGCATTCTACCTTTACAATGCATTTATTTGTCCCTCCAGCGATTTGCTGAACAATTACTGCTCCTGACTCATGTACAGGCTGCACAGCACAGAGACACAGCCTCCTCAGAAATACCAGTCCATGTTCATTTGCTTAACTACCTTCCTCCTAAAAATCTTCAGAAGCTGCATGCAACTTCCCCGAAACAGAAATTTCTCACTAGTAGGCACCTGAATAATTAGAAGTCTTATTGAAAATTTTATTCCAGCAATCTGCTCTGCCTATACAGCACATGTGTTTGAAGCTAATCAGAGCTCAGAAGGCAGTTTATATAAATCAGCCTGGGGATGGTAATATGATAGCAGCCGTGCTTGTTTATAACACAGCGTTCTACATGGTGCAAAGTCTGAGTTTGATTGTTTATAGCAGCAATGAAAAGCCATGCCTCTGCCTTGCCCTTTGATTGCTCGCCTCATCTGAACCACTGAAAGCTGCAAAAAATTCCAAGAGCACTTTTTTCTAGATGTTTAATCCATTATGCTGCAGCCTGTAGAACAGGGAGAAATAAAAAGTAGTAACGTTAAGGTAGGCAGTTTTTCAGGAGTCTAACCTCTCTCACAGGGGCCAGAATGAGTGTCAGAGCACGTGTCTCTCACAGGAGCACTGGGACAAAGCTCCCCGTGGCCCTGCAGTGCTGGCTGGGTGCAGCAGCTCATGGCCCGTGCACAGCCAGCACACACAGCCCAGCTGGGCTCACAGGGCAGGCGAGGGCTGGAATGAGGACTGTGAGAGAGTCGTTTGTTTCCCCACTTCTCTGGATGCCAGACATCTCAATCTGCTTGCAATTTGGGGAGGGAGAGATCCCCAGGGGAGCAGGAGGGAAAGGAATGGAGGAGGCTGCTTCCTATGCTCTCGGCATGGCAACCCACTGAGAAACAAGGGAAAACAGACAAGGATCTTGCTAAAATACAGTCAGTTATGTGTAAGGACCCTACATAAACAATGCTCTAGGAACAACAGAAATGATGAGACTTGGTTTCTGCACATTGTCCTGTGCAGATCAGATTCCCTGATGTCTGATAGCACAGTTGTGCTCTTCTTGCAGCTTTTATAATTGGGGAAGCATGGTGGGTTTCTTCCCTGCACAGCATGCTCTTGGAGTGACACATGGAGCACTCTGGATGTATTCATTTGGGAGCTAATCTCCTTTCTGTTTTTGGGGAAAATAACAAATGTGTAGGGCACAGCCTGACCCATCACAGACACGCTGAGGAGCAGTGCACAGGGCACCTCCTCACTGCTGGAAGGAGGGTGGCACACCTGACCTTGGTCCCAGGCAATAACAAGTGACACCACGTGCCTAACTTGGGGCTCACCTTTGTTTTTATAAGCCAAACAGGAACTTTTTCCTAACAGGTTTCCCATGGCTCTTCTCCAGCCATGCAGAGCACGCATGGCTGGCCAGGGAAGCAGAAAGCCCTTCCCAGCACTCCTGGTTCATCCCACACAGGGAGCCCCAGACCTCAGGCCACCCAACGAATACCCCAGCAGCTGGCACTTATCCTTCTAAAGCTCTGAGTGAACGGATCACTCCTGAGTATATGAATGAGCACCCGATGGGCAGGACTGGCTCTGTGGGGAAGGTGTCTGTGTCCCCCATGAGCACAGCAGGGTGGCTGACACAGGCCTGGTTTATGGCTGTTGTAAAGGCTACGTGAAAAGCCACCTGAGGCTGGTGGCTGAACATGACCAAGGTTTATGGCACATTCTTTCCCCCTTTACCGTGCTTCTCCAGGAATGTGGTGTCACCTGGGATTTGCAAAGATGCACCCTGGGGTGTGTAACGGCCCCAAAGCCTTGGTGCTTTCCACTGAAATCGTGGATGGACTGTGCTGAACTGCTTGTGTTACAGCACTTGAGGATGTCTCCCACAAAGCCCATGGCAGGTTAGCTGTGTTAGCTTTGCACTTATTTTGTTCTCAGACTCTCCTGTAGCCCCTGGGAGGGGGACTGTGCCCACCCATGGCTGTCCTGCGCTCTTCCTGCAGGATGAGCTGCTGCTGGAGGATGAGCTGCTGTGTGATCCTCTGCTGCTCTCTGTGAAAGACCAGGATATTCAGAGGACATGCTCTAGGGATTTTTTTGGTTCCCTTTATCAGCTTTCAGCATCCATCTTTAACCTTAATTATATATTTATATTTCTGGTGACCGTAACAACTGCGTTTCCTTCTCTCACCATCGCTAACAGGCACAGTGTAGATACACAGATATATTTGCCTCCTTGGTGTACAACAATGAGTTTAAATCCATAAAGAACTGCTATTTTGGTGTTGGCCTTTTTTATTAGAGTGAGATACAAACCACAGAACTCTTAATTTTCTTTATGCTGCTGCCCAGTCCCCTCTGTTCATGAATTAGCTGGCATTTCTCCTAGCTCACCAACAGTGTGCTGAGATGATGATAAACCTTACAGCAAATTATTTTGGGAGCGGGAGTAGGTAGTCTGAATTCGTGAATTTTTAATTCCAGATATATCTCAGAACCATTTTGCCTTTCTGTGACAATATTCCTCTGGGACAAACTGAGATTGCCTACAGGTTACTCCTATCATTTTGTGCTTCTTTCACTTATTTAACCTATTTTTCTTCTTCCTGGATTCAACCATTTAGCGATCCAGTCCTTCAAAGAATGATCCAAACTTCCTAACAGGGAAGTCATTGATATTTGAAGATTTGTATTTCTTGGGAGCAGCCATTCTACAGGGCCTCTGCAATACCTGTATGTATTTATTTTTTTCCAGTGTAAGGGTTAAGGAAGTGTCTCGAGCAGCAGAGGCCACACTGGCTGCTGGCAGCAAGCCACCACACAAACACCTCCCATTTGTAACATCCCCATTCAGTCTTTTGCACAGTAGAAATGTTTAGCAACAAACACAGGAGTGTGTGTAAACCACGAGGAGTTTATGTGAGTCGCTGTCCGACACAATAAATGCCAAATGTGAGCATCTAGTAAACTGCAGGGCTTTTAACACCAAAAGGGTTTTTGAAAAAGAATCTCCATGAGTGCTAAAGCAAAGCAAGGTGACGGGTCTGGATGGGAAGACGTGGTCTCTGCTCTTCCTGCTCTTACAGCCAGTCTTCCTCCTTTTCACTGACATGAGCCCGTTTCATGTAATTTCCATGGTAAGTTTTCTGTATGCAAACTCACAATTGCTACAATATGTGTGTAATTGGTTGTTCAGTTAGTTAATCATGTGGCTCAATCATCTCTCCATAAATAAAGCAGGAAGAATCACACCCCATCAATCTAGGAAAACAAATTAAAATAAGATTTTCTACATAAAGTTTTGTAAAAAGACTTAATTCCCTCAGTCTCAAGAGGAGACAGAGTGCTCTGTCAGCCTTGCTGCTGCTGGGTCTGGCCATCTCCTGCTCCCCTCTGGTGCCAGCTGGTGTTCCCAAAGGGATCCTCCATCCTGGGCATTGTCAGGTGGGCTCTGGCAGTATTTGCTCGGTGTTAGAAAACCTGAGATTTGTTATTTTGTTCATTGATCTGCTTCACATTCTGTCTTTTGGAAATGGAAAGAAGTGGATTGAAAAATAACTGGGGAAGAACGAGGAAGCTCCTCTGGGCAGGAACAGTCAGAGAGCTGATGGAGCCAGAAGAACAGGAAGAACAATAGGCCTTTGTCCTTCTCACAGGTTATTGCTAGTTTGTTTTCCTTGAAGTCCGATATCCCAAGAAATTACTCCCAAAGCAGCCTTGGTTCCCTCCAGTTGCCTCATAGGATGTTTTCTGGTGGGAATTTCCAAAGTGCTCTGAAGAATTAAGTTTTGAAAAGTTTTGGCTTCCCTGACAGTTATAAAATGTTGGGTTTTTGTTTGGCTTTTTTTTAACCAAAAAAGTGATTTTTAACTAAAGTAACAGGGAAGGAAAATTAATGAGCCTGAATTTTATGTAACAGAGAAAGACGAGAGGGTGACTGTGGGGGCATGGACATTGCATGAAGCACATGTGTTTGCCCAGGTCTCCCTATGGAACTGCAGCTCCCTGGCAGTGCCCAGACCCACCAGAGACAGAGAACCAAGGGCGGGCACGCGCTGCCCAATGGCCGGAGAGGGGACGGGGCAAACGGACAGATCCCTCCTGGAGCTGCCCCCTGGCACAGCCCCTGGGCACCCGCCTGGGCTCCCCGGCTCTCAGGAACCCATCCACACCAGGACTTCACCTACCCTTGGAAATCCCCTTCCCTTCAGGCCTGGGCTTCCACTCCTGCCTCCTCCCACCCCCACACTAAGATGTAGCTCCCCCTGCTCAGCCACCAATTCCCAAAATCACGGCTGTTCCTGCAAGTCCTCAAGAGTCCCCTAGAGTCCTTCCAGATGTGACTCCTCCATCTTTCCCTGCTGTCCTGCTGCTGTGTGTATCTACTTCACTCTTCTGTCTCCTCCACTGGGGCAGAAGATTGAGGATGTCCCATGGATTTCCAGATAGCCAGTCCTCAAGGTTTTGCCTGGCAAGATTCAAAAATGGCTTATCACTACGTACAAGCTCTCCACAACCAGCAAAATCAGATCAACAATCTACCTGGCCTCCAGTCCCTGTCACGTTGGCCAGAACCTCTCCATCACTGCCACTATCTGATGCTGAACCAGGCTGCAGCATGCTTGGGCCAGCAGATTAAATCAGCAGTCTGAGGTTACACCACCTTCAGCCTTGCTCCTCTCCAAGGCAGAGACATCTGATCCTCTGGGGAATCAGGTCCTAGATCGCCACTGTCAGCCCAATATACTGAAGGAAAATAACTCCAGCCTGGATTGGCCTTAATACAGAATTGCAGCAGCCCCAGAGCTGATTCACAAAACGTCCTTGTTTTGAGGGCAGTGACACCTGGCAAGAGGATGGGAAAGGTGACCAACAGTGGTGACACCTTTAAACATACTGACCTTGGCAACATAAGATTTCTGTGACTGTTTGACGCTGCTATAAATTATTGTTCAGACACACAGGAAATGAGGACATTGGACTGGAGAAAGTATCCTACTGCCTTGAAACCAGCACCGAGCTGTTGGACTGAAGATGATCAGTAGCAAGTTGGAAAAATCTTTAAAAAACAACCTATTTAAACATCATGTTTAGACAGCACTTCCTCTACTATAAGTAATTTTCAGCTCTCAAATTATAGGTAGAGAGAGGAAGATATCAATTTCATGAGATTTGCAGGTCTGCAAATGGCCATGTGTGAAGTTATGCACAGGAATATCCCCTTTGGAAAGCTGTGTGAGCCCCAGGGGGTCATGGCTCATCCTCTTCCAGCTGTACCTGTGCTGGCTGAGGCACTTTCTGCCTTCCTAAGGTCCTGAGTGTCTGTGTAACCTGTTCTTCCATCCATCCTATCTACTAGTGAAGGATTGCTTCCTACTATTTTAAACCCCTTAAGGCACAAGCTTCCACCTTTTTCCTGGAAAGATATGTCCATGATTTAGTACCTAGCACTAATGAGGCATTTTTCATATATTCAGTCTAAAGTTTTTGAAAATATTCTTTCTCCTCTCTTACCTTTACTCAAATTCCCAGAACAAACAATAGCTCTTTTTAATTTTGTACCTGTGTAAATCTGAAATATTTCATCGAATAACCCATTTCTGCATTAATGTATGCATGCTTTTTCCTAGTTGGTTTTCTAATTCTGGTTAAGCATTAGTGCTGTGAATGCCTAGTGAGATCTTATACTATACTAGCAACACCCAGACAGTATTGACTGTGGCATATCAACTCCTTAAAAAAAAGATTACTGTTGGAGGAGAACATTCAGATCCTCATTTCAGTGAAGATTCTCAGTTCTGTATCTTGACTTCTCCGAATGAGATAAACAAAAGACTTTATAACCCACAGAGGTTTGGGTCCATGCCCTGGTGGCTGGGTACAAGTGCCAAGCACAAACTGGTGGTCTCCACGACTGGATCAGCTGCTCCATGCAGCTCCCAGTTTGAGCAGGAGTCAATGTTTTACCAGAGAAATAAATCAGAGGGCAAAAAATAAAAGAGGATGAGAGTGGGAAGTCTGACAGAACAACACAGAAGTTACAAAATCAATATTTTATCAGACTCTCCTGTTGTTAAAGGACAGGGGTGAAGAGTCACTTCAGGGAAGCCAGCTCTAGTGAGTGGCTGCCCTCTCCTGAGGGCTGTCTGGACTCTTACCCCTGGAGTATCAGGAGGTGACAAAAAAAGAAGCTACAACAATGAGAAAAACCATGTCAGGGTGGAATTACTGGGAGAAAGGGATGGATACAGAAGCCAAGTCATATTTGGAACAAAAGGTGTGGTAACTCGGAGAAATTTCCATCGTGGCATTGCTTTCTCTGAAAGATGTATGCAAGGTTACAGCAAAAGCAACTCAGAGCTAAGGAGTGTTATCCTGAAACAGATGAAGTTTCTACTGGCTTGAGCAGCTCGATTTCTACAATATCAGAAACAATTTCCTCACAGGATGACTAAAACAGGATTTCTTGCTGTAGACCAAATCTAAAGCATAAGGGTTTTGTAGGGGCTTGGAGAAAGCCCACATGGGTCACCTGCAGTGGCCTTTACATCTGGTTACTAACAAGAATTTAGAACAGGGCTTCATTATAAGATTCAAGTCTCCTCTTGGCAGGGACTCTCAGGTGAGTTCTCTGCAGCACTCTACCACTTAAAATCTAAAAGATGATAAAAAAGTGACTGATGCATGAAACTCACTTGAGGTCAGCAAAAAAGTCTTTAAGAAACCAGACAATGATTGGATCCAAGGAAGTCAGCAATAGCAGACCCTCATAAAGACCCTAGAACAGAGTTTTTTGTAGGAGGTTTCAAAAATAGCCATTGCCATATGAACTCACAACAAAGTCTTAAGAGTCTGCCTTGGAGTAATTCAGTTCAGGTAAAAGTTGCTGGCATTTTTACATCAAGGAGCCAGACTACTTGGATGTACTGCTTCCCCCACGTACTGGGGAAGGTCAGTGCCTTAACTCTATGCTATGATGGGCTAAATCACCCAGGAATCATCAAATGAAAGCACCAGTTCTTCTTCACTTGCAGCTGTAGGTCTTCCCAAGTTTGAAACCCAGCTGATCATCACTCAAAAATCTTCTCCTTGTTCTGATCGGAGGGCAGAGGCAAAAAAATTGCATTTGATAGAAAGCTCCTGAGAAGAACTTTAAATATTCCAGCCTCCTGGGGCTTGGGCTGTGCTGAAAGATGGCTTTTGCTCCTTCAGCTTCTGCTGTGGAAGACCCCTGAGACTGATTTCCTTGAAGCTACTCAGAAGAATAAAATCCTTTAACAAATAAGAATCCATGTCCCTTGCTGTGACCAGAGCATTCAGATGACTCCAAGAGTTAACCCTTGGCAGAAACATCCAGTTTGATGGTGAGAGTTTATTGGGCCTGTGGACAAAAACATGAAAAAGCTGTGTCATTGAGCTTGTAGAATTAAGGCTTTTGTAGAAGATTCTGATTGTTAAGCTATTAAAGAAAAGCTTTTTGAAATATCAATGCACCCTGAGCATTGAGGCAAGAAGTATAATGAGCACCACCAGTCTGCCAAAACACTGGAGTGCCTCCAGAGCAGCCAGGGAAATCAAGTGTCCAAGCAGGTTCCTACATGCATCATAACACTCCAGGCAACAGCCTTCACCATTGGCAAAGCAGCTGTGATTCGGTGAGGACTTCCTTTGCCAGGCACAGTCAGGAAGAAATTATGAGGGACATGAAATATACATATACATATATATATACATATACACATGCTTGCTGGGAAGAGTATAGGAATCACAGGAATACTGCTTTTTGTTTAAAGCAGCAACTGCAGGATCAAGCCAAAAAGCTATTGAAAAGTATCTTGTCCTAAAGATCCCAGACTAAGAAGTGACTGATGCTGAAATATTGTCAAATCCAGAGTTTCTGTGCATAGCAAATCTGAAAAATAAAAGTGACAGTTCTCTTTCCTTCCCATTCCCTTCTACTCCTGACCACACCATGCATCAGAAGTGTTTCAAATACAATATATCTAAAACTGCTCCAAATATCTTCCCCCTACCATCCCCCCCCCC
>VWZW01000180.1:44295-72727 GCA_013397115.1 Edolisoma coerulescens
GGCGGGCGGGGGGCTGCAGCCCTGCCCTGCCCGGCCGCTCATTGTATGCAGGCAGCTACGCTGCTCGCCATTTTTAATTAACCCTCCTCCGAGGGTTATTTACAGAACCCGCTGCCGGCCGGGCCTGCGCGGGTCGGCGGGCAGCGCTGGCCATGTGTAGCGCCTGCACAGCCCGCGGCCCGCATCCTGCACCGTCATGCAGTTGCGCTGGCTCCATAAAGGAGGCACTACGTTTGCATGTTCCCTACCCCCGTCCGGTGTAGTCTCCAGTGGTGCCTTTAGCGGGGCCTTTTTTTTTTTTTTTTTGAACAACGCCTTCCATCTGAATTCGACGCTGTAAAATTATTTTGGGCAAATGTACGGCGGGGTTTCGTTCCCAAAGGAAGGACGGCCACAGTGAGCTACCCGTACCGATTGACTTGGAGGTCAAAATCGCCAACTACCTAAATATCGTTTAGAACGCCTGGCTGTGAAGATGACAATTCTCATTCAGCCGTTTTAGTGAAGAGTGACAGAAATACTCGCCAGCACAAGATATTTTGCTTGAAAACGGGACAGTCGACTTAGCAAATGTACCTTTCTGCTAAATAATAGCCACTGAAGTTGGGAGGAGCGAAGGTGTTTCAGTGGAAGTTTGTCACAGTGACTGAGAGATTACATTTCAAGATTAGAAGGTCATTACATAAAGCCTGGCTTTCTTAAACATAAGCGACTATTTCATACAATAATGGCTAAAACTTATTTACTGTCTGAGTTACTCTTCAGTTCTGTTTTAGTAAAGTCTCCAGATTGATATTTCTGTACAATGGGACAAATATGTAAAAGGAGGTGATTTAAAATCTACCTCCTATTTGTGTACATACAAATGTTAACATCTTGTGGGTTATAGTTTTCAGCAGATTGTTTGATAGCCGTTAGTAATCTGCATTTTCTCACTGTCCTTTTCAAGTCCTTTATAATTTTGACTGTATTTACTGTTTTTATTTTGAATTTTGTGGGCTGGATGCTCTACCATACTGTAGACATGCTGTGACATGCTGGACATTTTTATGCAGTTTAAAGGTGTCCTGAACTTCTCTGGATTGCACCCCCTCTGTCAGTGGGAATACAGGAGTCCAAAATACATGCAGAAGTCACTGTGGTGGTTGTGAAAATCATGCTGGTGGCCACCTCCCTTGGAGGGGTGAGGGAAGAGTCTCTGCATGTATCAACATAGTGACACTGAGAATACATTATTGTCCCAGAAATCTGTTTGAAATCTATTAGACCACACACAGCTGCTTCCACCTGATATGACAAACTTGCTAATTTTTGAGACTTTACAGAACTGTCCATTCATGTAAGAACAAAACCAGAAAAGTTTAGCCTTTGGAGGTTTATTCCCATACTTGATTTTTCTTAGAGGAACATGTTAATTTTACAGGACTGCAGAGATCAGATTATTGCAAACTTTTATTAAAAGTTGACATCATGGGTATATATTAATTTAATGTGTAAAACAGTGTTCATCATCTTAATATATGGGTGTTTCTGCTTTCTTTAGAGATGTTTTCAAGCAGTGAGGAAAAGATTTAATAACATGTAGTTAGCTTAATTTTAACATGCACAGAGCAGTATTGGATGCCATTCTTCAGTGAGTGATCACGTTAGATTTAGGAGGCATGCGAAGAATGCGCAGTGGAAAATTGCACATCTTGATTTTCAATTACTTGAAGGTTTCCTTAGTCTGTGTACAGCTACACTATATGAACAAATTTTAAAGAGTGAAATAACAATTTCAGATGTAGTAATCAAAGTGTGGAATTAAACTCTTCAGGGTTGAATCAGATGTGGTAGTTTGAGTGTTTGCTCTCATGTCCCTGTTTTTTCCCCTCCCCTTTCCCTTATGACTAATTTACTCTTCCTTGATGACCTTATGGACACTCTGTGTACATGGAAGTACTACTGGACAGGGCTTTTGGACTTCACAAAGGATGAAGACATTCCCTTTAGAAAGAAAAATTCCCGCATCACGAAGGAAAGAAGCAGTGACAGCAGTGACAGCTGTGGTCGTGCTCAGCAGGACCAGGGTGATGCGGCCTCGCCTACTTGCAGTACTCGCTAGAATGCTGTGGTGTTACCAGTCGCCCCTTCATGTGTTTAGTCCTGTTACCTGTGGGTGTTAGTAATCAGCTTTAGCCTTACTGAGGCTTGGCAGTAGTGATATGTTGACAGAGAAACTTTAAATTTCAGAGCACCATAGGGGTTGTGTCCCTGTAGCTGAAGGCAGCTACTTCTCAGGCTGAGGGAACACTTGGACAACAGTGTTTGCTGCTGCTGGTGGTCCCCTCATGTGCCACACCAGTGGCTGGGCTACTGCACTTCCCTGTGACTATTGCAAAGAGAAAGTGGGGGGTTAAAATGCAGTTCAGGTTGTTAATTGGGTTCACACTGCAGCCCCACTTAGTGTTGTGTGAATGCGGTGAGGGTTTGGCATTGGGATGGGAAGGAACAAGAAGGGCAGCTTGAGGTAGCACAGATGCTGCTGACAGTTACCTGGCCAAATTCTGTCACTAGTCATGGATTTTGTGTGCACCCCTCATTTTTTCACTGCTGCATAAAAGCATGTGATTCTGGCTGCCTTGGCTGCCTTTGGGCCGAAACAGAGTGGGAGTGTGCAGATGAGCCGTTGGTGCTTGGGTGTTAGATAAATTAACAGTTTGGGGTGGTGATTAGTAAATTATCCTGTGGAAATTCTGAAGAGTTTATTTGTATGCTAAATAAATTTAGTGGAAGAAATAAATAATAGTTTTTTCTGTACTATAAGTAGGGCGTGTAGTTTGCTTTATCATGCAAAGAATTAGGGCTCTAGCGTTGCTAGTGAGTTGCTCTATAAAGTGTAATTGAATCAAAGTCTGATACTTTATATATGCTTCCTCTGTAACATCTTTTCACAAATGTGTGAGCTTCAAAGAACTCAGCGTAATACAAATCTACAGTTACATATTGCATAGAGTTCTTTCATGGAAAGTCTCATTTGCAGTTTAATAACTGTAAGTTTCCCTTGTTTATAATTTGAATGTGGATTTTTGTGGGTTCAGCCTCTGCCCATAGTTCCATAGGTACGTGTGTTTCTCATTAGGGAAGTTTCTTTCCTGAAGTAGCCAGCACAGGCTTAGCAAGAAAGTGTCACAGGCAGGGAACATGCAGTGACTGGTAGTTCAGGTTGCACACTTGTGTTCTGTCCCTGTGTCAGCTCTGCAGCCTCTCAGGCAATGCCATCTTTTTAATTTTTCCGTTAGTTTGGGCAATTTAAAATTGAGACTTGAATTTCAGGTGAAAATGATGCAAGATATATACAAAAAAACCCAGTAAAAAACCTGACATGTCTGTGTGTATGTGAAAAGTTTAAAATGTGCATATGTGAAAAGTTTAAAATCACATTATTTTGCAGTTTCCATGCAGCTGAAAGTTTGTGGTCCTTGCTCATTACTGACAGAATTTGCTAGATTTTAGAGCCACTGTGGAATACTGGTCTCAAATACTTAACTTATTTTTGCCTGTCTTCTGAATGCTTGCTTCCCCTCTCATATTTTGTCCTCATTAGTATTCTCAATTCCTGGCAATTTAATATCATTTGCATACATGACCCAGTGTTCATTTCTTTTTCTGCTTGCTTCTATGCCTTCCTCCTGAATGCCTGTATCCTTCTTTTTCCCTGTGCTCCTTTGCTGTCTTCTATGTTGCTTCTAGCCAGGTGGTGATAAAAATGGGGCTGTGTGTTTGAGAGGAGAATATGCAGACTAATTTCATTATACAGCTATGGGTATCTGCTTGTTTGTATGTTCTTCCTGCCCCTCTACAGCATTTTCCATGAAATAGATGATGGTCAAGCGAGGGAATATAAAAATGCTGATGCAGTGGACAACAAGCAAAATTAGGTTAATTCTGAGGTTATACCTAGAGCAAAGACCCAGGCCTGGCCTCTTACTCCCAGTAATGATCATGTGTAGTAGCTCTGGAAACAGCTTGCTTGGCCTTGGGAAAACATGTGCATTGGATCATTCTCAAGTAGCCACTTCATGCCAACCAGGAAAACGGCCTTGGTGGCTTCTGAAGAGTACAGCCTACGTCTGCAGTTCCTTCTGTGCGTTCTCCATAAACTGGGCGCTCAGTAAGTTGTCAGATTTAGTAAACTCTCTGTGAAGAAGTGGAAATAGTGGAATAGTGGAAAATGTGTGCAAGCTTCAGAGCGAAGTGCAGATTGCACGCTCCTCAGGATGAGCTCTCTATCTCAGACTTCCTTACTGCACTCCAGTTCCATGCTGTTGACTGAACTCGGAAGTGGTAAAAACTGCTCCCTGTTGTTCCTAGGGAGTTACACAGAGCAAAGTAGCAAGCTGTCAGCTGTGTGAGGAGAAGTAATAGAAGCCCAAACTACTTGGAAAAAGCAGGTGAAGATAGTTGTTTAAAACTTACTGAATCCGTTTCATTGCTGCAAAGTAATTTATCACAAGAAAATCTAAACAGTGCATCCAGCCTGTAGCAGTTAAACCAGTTTAGCCAGTACATCTTGCATGACATCATTCGATATTTGGGGTAAGGGTGAAAATGAACTGGTTTAAAGCTTGTGAAGCATCTAATTTTTCTTGAATGATAATAAATTTAAAATAGGGCATTGTTTGCTTTAGTTTGTGCTTTGAGTATCTCAGATCAGTTGCTTTAGTTCCATTTTGTATCTTGGGGCTGTAGGGCTTAGGGCTGTTGATTGCGAAGGAGTAAAATGTTGGGTGGCTTGCAATACAGATTATTAGCAAGTGGGCTTTTTCCCTGCAAATAAATATGTGTAGCAATATATTCAAAATCTGCTACATGCTGATTTGACATTACCAGCAACAAGGTTAACAGTTATTAAAAAATGTTCTGACAAGTAGAAGGGGGGCTGGAGACTGGCTATCTCATTTGTCAAGTTATTAAATATATAGTGTTGTTTTCTGAAACGTTTCCATTGGTCACTTAATGTATTTTGCTGCAGTGGTTATAGCATTTTAATTTCATATATTAGAAAAAAGAGTGAAAGTGCACCTAATCAGTGGCAACGGCTGTAGCATAATCTGTGCATATTGTTGCAGGCTTAGTCCGCAACATTTTAACATTTCTGCTAATCCATATTTTTTTCATCTTGCCTTGCTGATTGTATTAAAACTATTTCTGTAAATTTAGAAACATTGAATGGGGTTTGAATGGTTTGCCAGCAAAATGAAGAATGAGCAGCTTGGAAATAGTGTCTTATTCTGACTTTGATTTGCCTAGATTCCCTAGAAGGCTGAGATTTTGTCAACTAGAAATAATTAGGCTTCTGGAAATTAGTGGATGGATTTTGAAAATACTGTGCTGACTATTTCCAGTGTTAGTCTTACTGTAGTGCCTAAGAATCTTGGGGATTCTCTTCAGAATTTAAAAATGCATTTGAAAACTGTTTTATATTGGACTTGGTATGATCTAGAATATCACAATTTGATTGTCCAGCATAACAGCATGAGCATATTTGTTAGACTAAATCAAAAATATGGAGATAAGTGATAAATTTTGAGAAAACTCAAATTCCGTGCTGTAGTCAATACAGCATAGCTCAGTTAGTGTTTATAATTGCTGCTTGGCAGCTGCTTTAGACATTAGTAAAATAAGTCATTCCTGACCCATATAATAGTGAAGATTTAAACAAAACCATCATGCTTTGTAGCATCACATGTCTTAGGAGAACAGGATGTTCACTGACTGCAAACCTGAGTTCTCCCTGACTGCAGCTGTAAAGAGAGCTCCAGAGTGATGCCACTCAGAGAAGGTGTGCCAGGAGCATCCTGCTTAAATTGGGGAAGAAAAAACACTGTACCCTCAGCCTGTTCTTGCATATGTGCTGGTGTGTGGATCTAGACAGTCTTCCAGGTGTCCTGAACACTATCAGCTTTTCTGCACCAGAACCAGCACCTCGGCTTGCACTCCAAAGAATATTGCAAGCCAGAGGAAGATGATGTGGATAGTGAGCTGGAATGTCATATGAGGAGAAAGTTCAAAATAGATTTCTTTTTTTTAGCAGTACTGCAGTGTTTTTCAGCCTAGGAGAGGTGATGAGTTTTTTTAATATAGTCACATCTCTTTGAAATGAAAAATAAAATTGCTGGGAAACAGAACTTGGAGCTTTATATGTTGTGTGTTAAGGGGTTTAATGCACTCCAGTAGAACTTGATTTAAATGCAGAAATCTGTGAAAATTATTAAGATCTTTTTTCATAATTTCCCTTTTCCTAGTGTAAATAGCAGAGGATGTGTAGGAGTATCATTGGTGTTCACTGAGCTCTGATCTTGATCATCTGATGATTTCACAAGGTGCAATGTAAGGATGTTCTTTAAAAACATGGGATCTCCAGCTGTGCATAAGTGTTTTTGTTAAGGTCTAAGGACAGTTTTGGTTTAGGGTTCTAAATGTGATGTTATAGTAATACAACAGTTGGATGAATTTCTGCCATGTTTGAAAAAAGGAATGGTGGTGTGTTCCCACAACAGAGATTTTCTTCCCCATGTGTTTCAGTGAGTTTTCTAATATTCCTGATACTGTTTGGCAGAACTTTGGTGGAGATTTTGATAGAAGGCTGAGAGTACCCATTAAAACTTGGTGATGGTTTTAAACTCCAAATACAACTTAGGGGGTTAATATTCATTTTGATAAATAGATCAGGTATTAGTGGTGTAAATTTGTTTCATAAAATGCTTAAAAATGTACAGACATTACATCTGTCTTTAGCAGATAAGGTAATAAATGATGTTATTTATTTTAATATATGACATTTAAGAAGAGAGAAATCACATTTTTAAAAAAAGAAAGAGACTTCTCAACATAAGACCAACACGTTGTGGGAGGAAGCCACTCTGCCCAGGCACTGGGGCAGCTGTGCCACCCCCTCCTGTTGCTCCCCTGTGCAGCTGAGCCCGTATCCCTCAGCAGAGGACGAGGACTTTCGGGTAGGTGTTTTGAACTTGCCCGTGTTCTGCAGTTCTCCCGCTGTGCTGGACATGGTTGTGGCAATGGTAGGGGCTTGTATACCAACATTCCAGTGTGCAGGTATTAGGATCTAAATGTTGGCCCCCCTGGGACCTGTGTTTCCATGCATCGCTGTTTTGCCCGTCAGCTGTGATCCATTATGGATCTGGTCCTACCAGGCTGCCTCAGCCCCCCTGTATGACTGTGCTGTTTAGCACTATGCAGTTTTTGGGCAGTAACCTGTTGCATTTTTTTGTCTTGATAGTTTCTGATTGCTGGAAAAGAATGAAGAGATTAAGAAATGTTTAAGGAGTGAAAATTTTCCTTTTTTTTTTCCCTCTTCNAAGGTGGAATTGTGAATCCTAGTACAGGGGCATGGTGGTTTCTTCATCATCTTTGGTTTTTGTCAAGAACCGAGATCTCTTCATTTGGAGGTGGGACAGAACTTGCATTCTCCCTTCCTGCTCACAAATCCAGGCAGTTCTCTTGATGCAGCTGCCTCTTTCCTGCTCAGTAGTTGTGAAATGTGTCTCAGTTACTTATCAACAGATATTTCTGGTAACCATGATCAGGTAACGATTTTTAGACACAAGTTGTCCTTTAGAGCGTATCTTAATTCTTCCATTTAGATAAATGGTTAATTTGCTTCTGTTACAGATATTGGAGCTGACTGGACACTCACATGCTGCTGTGTGGGTATACAGGCTTCAGGTTCTAAGACAGTGTGAGGTGTACTTGTTGTAAAAAGAAATTTGCTTAAGCAGAGGCTGCGTGAACCTTTTATTGTTCATTAAATCAAGCTGAGGATAGTTAGATTTCTTTCTTCCTTGGGAATATCAAGGAACTGACCTCTTCTAAAGAATTTTTCACCTGGTTAAGTGTTAGTTGCTTAATAATATCAAGGGGTGAACCTAATTCTGGAGAACAGGAGAAACTATTAGTAGTTTGAACACAGAGATAACTCAAATGTGTCTGTGTATTATATGAATTAAACAGTGGATTACAAGCCACATGCAAAACCCTCCCTGCTAGTAGCAATGAGAGTAGTGGTATTTCACAATTTTCGTCTGCTTTCCTCTCCCTCTTCTCATTCTTCCTTTGTGGTTTTCGCCTCCTGTATTTCAGTCTGATTGTTTCAGATACTTCTTGCACTTGCACTCTGCATCAGAAAAACAGTCCCCTTAAAAGCTATAACACTTTGCAATATTTCTGTCATGCCACGAAGGTAACCATAAGCTTAAGTGTTGGGTTTTTTCCTTTTTTTTTCTTCTTTCTAAAAGTGTCCTTATGGTTGAGGAATTAAAAATAAGCAACACTAAAATCAATCCCAAATCTGCCAGAACTAAAAACTTACTAATAATTTCTTTAAAAGTAGTTAATTCTGAAAATTTAAGCACAGGATTTTATAATAATTGGGTTTTTCCTTCAAATGTACTGCATCAGTTCCACAATGATTTTAAAATATTCTCTTGTCCTCAGCAGATTTGCCTTGTGTTTTCAACTTTTGTTCATCAGGCTCATGCTTTGACCTAACACCTGTGCCCTGGAGTGTATCACCCAAAGCAGGAGAGAGGGCTGGTGTGGGAAGGATATGGTCCTTACTGGAAAGGATTCTTGTGGTTTCTGTCTGAAGGAGGGAAAGCTGTGCCGCTCCTTTGCTTATCAGCAGAGTTCGGCTGGGGAAACCCTCTTGATTTTGATAATAGCACAGATTAATGGGAAAGTAATTAGAAAGTTGCCCAGCAATGGATCTCGTTGTGCCTGTGTCAATTGCCTGTTGATAAGCCATGAGTGTTGTATCCCTTGTGCTTGGCTGGAGATCAGGAGTCAGAGCTAGGGGCTCTTCAGTCTCTGCGGCTGAGCAGGAGCTGAGCTGGCTCTTGGGCAGGTTGGGTTGTAGAGGTGGGACTGAACCTGTTGGCATTGCCACTGAAGAAAGGTGTGTGGCGCCCCAGCATCTGTCTTCAGACTTTTAAACTTGGGATGGAAACACTTCAGCTTCATTGGTCAGTGATCTCTCTTGATGGATTAAGAAAACATTCCAATTAATTTTACAAGACCTTTCAGCATCCTGCAGTTACAATGAACTGAGTGCAGTGAGAGCCCGTGCCTCAAGTGGTTCTTCTCAGTATGTTTATCTATTTGTTGTCTTTCAGATCATACATACCCCAGAAGTGTTTGTGTAAATCTGTATTGCAACTAATAATTAAGATGAATAAAAATTTAGGTATTTTATGCCACCTTTGAAGAACAAAACTGAGGTCAAATCCAAGAATAGTGTGTGATTGCTTGAAGTAGAGCTTAGTCAAGGTCTGAACATGCACCATGGGAGCCTTCCCAGTGCCTCACTTACTCAAATGTGTAAACACTTGCTTTTGCTAGTGGAGTTGTACTAGTAACACTGAATTCAACACAGAGTGCATCTTGAAGGCCCATTTTGTTCAAGATTATTATTATTATTGTTACCTGGCTTTTGCTTAAATTAGTCCAGCAGAAGCCCACTTAGCAGGCGTACATGTTTGACCTCTCTGGAGCCAGAGGCATCAAACATCTCCCACATCCAAGGAGTCTCTCTTGACTGGTACAGTATCAGGTGGCTGTGCAGCAGTCCAGCTGAGAACAGTGCCTGCAAGAAAGAGGAGCTTAGCCCAAAATTGAGCACAAGCTGCAGGGAAGGTCCTTGATTTTGGTCTGGGCACCAGACTTCATTATATCAGGTGACTTTTACGTGCTGCTGAGAGCCAGGGGAAGAGTTGTGTCTAGTTCACTTTAACATTGCTACAGAGAAGAGGTTGTCTTCTAGAGCAGGGTTTTTTGACCTCTGTGCTTCCCTTTTGCCTCCTTGCTCATAAGGAGATGAATGAAGAGATTTGAATTTAAAATAACTTCCTTATTTTGTGTTTGTTTTTAACCTAGCTCAGTTCACTGGTCTGCCCTATTGTTTGGCCCCACAGACAAGTGGGTCAACTTGACTGGGGAGGCAGGAGGAAGAAAAAATTCTTAAGCCACTAATGGCTTCTATAACTTGTTTTTAAAACATACCCAAGACCCTTTATTGGGTACCTGGGCCTGTCTCCCACAAGAAATGCATTGCAGGGCCATAGCAAAGTTCCAAAGGTATAAAATCCAAGTTTACAGAGCTCTTAGTGCAGACACATGGTTTTACCGTTATAAAAATTGAATGTTGTTCAGATGCAAACTACTTCTGGGGATGAAATTGTTCCCATTACAGGTCTGCTTCTGAATGTCTTCACTTCTGTTACTTCTTTTTTTTTTTTTTTCCTTCCCACAAGGGTATTCCTTGTAGCTTAATATAGTTTCTTGCATTTTCCAACTTGGAGATACATCTGAAGGGTCTTCAGGTTTTTTGCCTTTACAAAGTGGGTTACTGTTTTCTGATTTAAGTACATATTAAAAAGTCAAACAGTTACCTAATTTAAATTATAAATTTAAATAATAATAGAAATTATAAATTTAAATAATAATTTAAATTAAATTATGATCTAAATGTATTTTTGAGGGTTCTAGTCTCCTGTCCAAATTGTCTTTTTTTGTGGGATAAAAATTTCCAGGTTGCATTCAGACCTGGAGTTGGTGTTTACTGCAGCTGTTTGATCAGCCAGGGTTTCTGGCCAGTGTATTGATACTCATTTGAACAGGAGACACTGATTTCTGGAGTGTGGTTGCATCATACAGGTTTTTAGCAGGTGTGTTAAAAGCAGAGAGTTTCAGAGTTAACCTGCTTCCTGATCTGGAAAGTTTGCAGAAATAGATGCAAGAAATTTCTGTCATTTTGAATTCAGCTTAAAGTATGCCTATTGCTATTAGCATCACTTTCAGAGGTTAGACCTACGAAGGTAAAACTGGCTTAGTACTGATGAGCTTAATGCTAGACGGGGTCTAGTTAGCATCGCTGGAGCAAAATATTGGCAGAGATTAACTGGGCTGATGCTAATTTTTGATCTCTCATTTTTAATATACCTTGAAATGCACATTAACCACCTCAGATGCATGCTTTATTAAATCAAAGGATGGGTGTACAATAGAAGTATTTAAAATTTTGGCAGCATACAGCTTTGTAAATAGATATTTGTGTTTTCTGGAGTAAGAATTTTTTTTAAGTAAGTGGAGTGGTTGAGCAATTATGGTTAATTTCTACCCTAAATATGGACTGTTGCCTTCTGTGACAAGCTGGTTAAACTCTCGGTGTTGTAAACCCACTGGTGGTAGTGTGCAATTTTGATTTCTACATCCTGCTCAGAAATTTGGGGAGGAGTTATTCATTTGGTAACTTGCTTCTCCAGTGGGGATGTGCTGCACCCCATAGCCAGTTAATGTGGCCCCTGTCCTGTTCCTGACAGCACTCCTTCCATGGGAGCCGTCTCCCAGCTGGGTGACCTGTTGGGATGGCAGCACCCTGCTCTATGCCCCTGTATTTCCCAGATGAAGGTGCACCTAAGGTAGAGGAAGGGCTGCCTTGGGAGGAGAAGCTTTGAAAATATATAGCTACTTCCAAAAGAAAAACCGTGCCCTACCTACTGGTCCAGTTCAGAAGGGCACCTGGAGAAGTGGGCAGCTGGGAAGATGCCTTGTTCTTGGTTGCAGCCTTGTCTAGGTGCTCTTTGGACCTGAGCAGAGGAGAGGCTGGAGCGGTACCTGCTCCTTCCTACTGCTGCCGCTGAGAAAGAAGATGGTGTGTTAACTGCCTGCCAGGCAGAGAGTGGTGCCAGCACTTGGATAACATGGAATTTTTAGTGGTATATGTTCATTTCAGAAGTTCAGCTTATATTCAAAAGATAGCTGTATACTTGGCTGTGTTGAGTGGGCTTGAATTTTCTGGGAGCTGGAATGCTTTCCTCACCTTACTGTTTTTCCTTCCCATGTTAATTCACTCACCAAGATCTGTAAGTCCTGTAGTGGTTGAATGTATGCAGCTGCCTCCTTGATCTGCAGAGAAATTTGGACTGCTCTGTGATCTTCAGCAGCAGCAAAAGCTGTTTTAAGATGCCATTTTAGTAGTAGCTCAGCACCTGAATATACCTAAATTATTTGATTTATGGCCTACCCAGATTGTTTAATCACTTTGTTGTAAGATTTGGGAGAAAATACGAGTTGCTGTAGATATGCCACTTGTAGTGGTGAGAAATACCTGCTCCTTCCCACAGAGCTCTACCAGCTCTTTGAGACGTGTTTTTTCAAGCAACAATAACCAAATACAAGGACTGCAGTTAAGTTGTTCGAGCTGTACTGAAGTGCATGTTACCATTTAAGTTTATAGAGCACCAGTGAGGTAGCAGGACCCAGCAGTGGCAGGAACAGCTCTTGTGTGCACATCGTGTACCTGCCATCTGTGTACATCATGTACCTGCCGAGCTTTTCGCTCATCCTCTGTATTTCTGAACAAAACTCAAAAACCAAAAACCCTTAATGCCTTAGAACTCGTGCTTTTTGTCTACTGGTTTTCTTTCTGTTTCCCCCCGAAAATAAAGCATCATGGAGGTTGTGGACCTGTGTAAGCACAGATTTGATTGTTGGACATTGAGGAACTATATTGCTGATACTTGGATTGCTGATCCTGTTGGAGATCTGGCCAGACCAAGTACAACAAATAAAACATAGGGTCATCACTTTCATCTCATGAAGTATGTATATTAATTGAGTATTACAATAATAGTGTCAGTAATACTAAAATAATTCTAAATTCCATAAATAACACCAATACTACTGTTTCTGATTTAGTCCTCACAGAAAAGAAAGTGTGAGAGCGTATCTTGTTGAGCCAATCTGAGTTCATACTTTTTAACACTGATAACAAAAATCACATGGAAACTCTGCATGTCCAGCAGACTTTTTTCCCTACAAAAATGTCATATTTGTCCCTAGAACAGTAGTTGTAACATGCAGTTAATGCAGTGCAGGCAGTGCTGTTGTGTAGCGGGAGTTTGTCACTCCATGCTGGTTCTTAACCTCAGGTGCAGAGGGATGCCAGGGTTCTGCACGACTGCTTGGGACTGGTGTCTTGAGTTTGTGTGCCTGTGTGCAAATGCATGGGGATTGCATTTATTGGTAGATGTGGAATAATCTTCCCTTTTCCCCAGTCACTGGAGCTCAGCATTCAGGTGAATGTTCCCTGTACAGCTCAGCAGGGTGAGTTCAGAATTGTGCCTGAGAAGGAAGCTTGCAGGGATTTGGAGTATGCTCAGACTTCAAGGGTGCTGGATTATATTCAGGCAGGGAATAAGCGCTGTTGGTATTGAAATCCTTACATTTGTAGCCTTTCTGCTTGCTTGAGAAATTCCTGGAGTTGGTTGCTAATAGGATTTGCAGAAAATAATGAAAATACCCTTCCCCCCAGCCATATTGGCCAAATTTGGCTGTGAACACTGCATGTGTTAGGTAGGTATGATGGCACAAGCAATATCAAAAGCTACAACCAGGTGCCTGTAAGTTAATTGAAAGGTGTTTCTCTTTGTTCTGGGGTCATTTATTTTGTGTCAGCACTTTGAAGTAAATATTTTAATTTTCAAAGAAGAGAGGGTGGCATTTGCAGTGTTTTGTACACTGAAGGAACACCTTTTTATCTTGCATTGTGTAACCCAGCAGTAGTGGATGTGGCATTTTTCCTGTATGTGCAGCCTGGTCCTTGGGGTGCATTGCCCCTCTCCTGCCATACAGCTGCAGGTGGCTTAAATCTCAGGGCTTTGCCTTGAGGAGGGCAGTATGGGGAGATCGTACAGCTTAATAGAAGTTTTCTGATAAAATTCCAGAGATCTCTAGCATTCCACAGATTATCATCTGGATGTCTAGTGAAATACCTTGTTTACCCAGATTGTCCAAGTCAGAGTGAGACAGAGATGTACTCACCCTGTCCCCTTGTCTATGTTTCTCTCTTTTTGGTCTTGTGGGGTTTCTTTGATCTTAAAGTGTGCTGAAAATGCATCAATAATAAAACATCCCCAGGGATGGTAAAATACCTGAGTTTGGCCATATGAATTAGAGCGAATCAAACCGTGCATGTTTATTTTAACGTTTTTATGATCAAAGGATGTAATGGGGAAAAAGGTACATCTGCTAGGTAAAAATCTAGACAATGTGTTGTGTCTGATGGGGTTTGTGAACAAGCTTAAACAGGTAAAGACTCTCCTGTTGCATGTGCACAGATAAACTTCCTGCTGTGTAGTTCAGCTGTTTGAAGTATGCGAGTGTTGTGCTACCCCCCGGATAAACACAGCACCGCCGCTTGTAGCCACCTGGTTTCTGTAGGTAAAATAACTGAATATTCTTTCAAAGGGTCGGTTTGGTTCTTTTGCTGGTCTGAGTGCTGTGTCGCAGAGAGCAGCTTCTCCTCCCTGATATCCTCCAGCAAAATAACCACTAAAGTAACCATTGTCTTTTCAGTCCCTGTCTATTTTATCTTCTCCTTTTTTAAAATTGTCTTTTATATCTCTTCTTATTCTTTATTGCAAAGGCACAGTGTGTCTCTTTCTTTCTTTCAGAAAAAAGTTTCCCCTTCTGGAAGGGATAGCAGTTGCAGTTAAACTATTACTGTCTCTAGTAATTCTTAAATCCTGGTCTAATTCTGACCAGTAAAATTGGGAGCTTGTTTCAGGTTTGGGTGAGACCTGACTGTAATGGCATTTAAATTGGAGCTCTCTGCTTCAGTTTGGCTAGTTTAATGAAAAAAAAAAATAAGCGACTTTTGAATGAAAAACCTGTAAATAATGCACGTTAATTGCGGATACTTTTTTTTGTATGTGCTTCTATTTCTTCAGCAAGATCTCTTAAATCACGTCTTCTCTGCTTCTGAAAGAAGAAACATCTTTATGGATTCTTAATTGAATTTTTTTTGGTGAAAAAGGTCTGAGCTAAGGAAGTGCCAGGAATTATATACTAGACAGTTTGTGGTGTACCTCTGTGTTTGGAATTATTTTTCTCTTCTCCCCTGTGATCCACTGCCATGCACTATCCCATGCTCACACCCCTTCAAGGAAAACTGTTAGCAGTTTTAAAGTCATGGAAAAGTAGTCCAGGAAAAAGAGGAAATGAGGCGAGGATCCAGTGACAAAAAAATCTGCTCTTGTGTACTCCAGGGGTATACTCCAAATAGCGAGAGCATTTGTGGGGTAAAATTTGTAGCAGGAAATGTGAATGGACTAACTGCAGCAAAAGAAGCGCGAGTAGTGAGGGTTTCCGTCCCAGCTGTGTGTGAGGCTGTGGTGGCTGATGATGACACAGACCACAAATGCTGCATTTTAGAGAGAAAAATACAGGGTGTGGAGTAAACTTAAGGGACTTTGGGTTTTCCTAAGACAAAGGAAGAATCATTCATCATCAATAGAATAAGGAATCTGAGATACAGCTTAATTTGGTGGTGGTGTTTATACCAACTTGTAGCCAGAGGCAAAGCAGGAAGGCAGTAATTAATTTTGGAAGTCTTTAAAATTTGCTTCAGATGAGTGGCACTAGCAGTGCAGCGAAAATAGAAGTAGTTGGGAAGATTTGCCAGAAAGAATAGAGTATTGAGATTGAGAGTGTATTTCTGGAATTAGGGTGTTCTGCAAAGCATAAGAAAGATGTAATTCACTGAGTGACACGCAGTAGTCAGCTGTCCTAAAATGCGTTTTCAAGTCTGTTTTGTTGCCTTTATGTTCTAAGAATAGTTGACCAGAAAGCTGTTGAAATACTGAGGATTTGGCTCATGAAACAAAAAATAAATGTAATATGTAGTAAGAAAGTAACTATGCAACAAACATGTGAGCAGTGAAGTACAATTTCCTCTTCAGAATGTATTTCTGATGAAAAATGTGCTAATTATAACTGCTACCACATGTGAAGTAACTTGGTTTTCCAAAGAAAAAGAAGAATTTTGACCAACTTGTTTTGTCTCCCTTTACAGGGGAAAACTAATTTGGGTGATTTTTTGAGATGGTGACACATCAGGACATTATCGAGAGCACTGAAATATCCAAGAGCCCCATCATGTATAATAAACTCCATCAGAAGCATCATTATCCCTCCACCCCTGCCATTTGGTTGCTCTGTAAAATGAAATGAAAATGAAATTACATAGATGTGAGGTCTTTTTTCTTAAATGCATCTCTCAAATTTCTGTTTCTGAAATAGTTGTTTGCATAAACCACGTAGTTTTGAAGTTTGCAGCTGCAGATGTTACTGTATGAGGCACAAGGTTCAAGCAGCTCTGTCTGTGATAAAGAATAGTTCTAAAAGATTGCTTGTTTAGAGGTATTTCAGTGTTTATTAGTAGGTTCTTTTTTATTCTTGTTTGCATTACAAGTTGCTCGGATTTGGAGATCTGAGTTTGGCTGTTCGCAACTAATGTGCCTGTGGAGGAGTACACAGCAGTTTCTTTGCCTCGTGGATTTCAGTGTGTTTGTGTTAGGATTTGGAAAAGCAAGTTAGCCTCAAAATCTGTATATGGCTGGGTCTGTATACTGTTATCTCTAGAATACAAAGTGTAACTTCATTTCTGATTGTGATTGCTTAACTAATAGGCCTGGGGAAGCAGGCACTTGGTTCCGTGGTCCCATGGCAGCCTGTTTGGCACCAGAACAGCTGGTTGGCTATTTAACACTGAATAGTTAAACAGGAAAAGCTTTTTTAGTCGTTTAAAAATTTTCTTTTGTTTTCAGTAAGAAAAGAATGTGACTTAAAATTGCTGACAAAGAAAAAGTGATATAATTGTCAGTGGAGTGCTTAACTGAGGATTATAAAGTTCCCATTCTGCATTCTTTTAAGAATTCAGTGGTAAATAGTGGAGACTGACACCGGAGATTCCATACAAAACAGTTTTTCAGCTGTGTTGTTTGTTTGAAGCAAGTTGTTCTCCATGTAGACAGTATTAAATAATTAACACTGTTTAGTGCTAATTTTGGTGTCTGCTAACATTTGGATGTTTTCGGTGCAGTAACTTTCATCTTCAAAACAGTAAAGTGAAGCTGATCTTCAGAACATTTTACAACAATAATCAGCTCTTTCTTAGAGCCTAAATAATTATTTTCTTGCATTAACACTTGGGGGTAGAAAGGTTGCTGTCAGAATGGAAAGGGAAAATAAAGGTAAAATCTTAGTTAAAATGAATGCTGAAGAAAGCATAAACTGCTTTGGGATTTAATGGTTCTGTTGTAGAGACTGAGGAAAATTCTTGGTTCAGTGCTCTGTTAAGGCTTTTAGAATTATTTTAATGATTGCTAGTGTTTGTGCTACAAAGTAGGAGAAAGCAACCACCTGGCAGATGATTCAGTAGGTTAAGGCTGGCCAGAAATTTAATGGCTGGGGTTTCTTGGGAGTCTCTAGACCTCAAAATCTTCACGGAGACTCTAGTCAAAATGGGGACACTGATGCAGGGAAGGGGATTTCCAAGTGGGAGCAGGATGGGGTAAAGCACCCTACGGCCTCTGCTCCCTGGGGCACCAGCCCTGAGCCTTTTGCCTTTTCAAGGCAGGGGCATCACCAAATCTCCCGTCCCAGCTGGGCACCCGTTCCACGCACAGTCATTCCCTGCTTGTCCTCTTTGGTCAGTGAAGCTTTTGTAGAACATGGCACAGTGCTAACAGATGAGGCTGGAAAATTGAGCTTATTAAGGAACAACCTCAAAAGCTCCTGGGAACCATGTCTTTCAGGAATTTGGGAAGCTAGTGGAGAATAGAACTCTGAAATCCGTGTCTTAGAGAACAAGAAAGCAGCTTATTTTCCATATCATCCCATTTGAAAAAAAGAACGTTTTTTGTTTTGCTCATTTTACAGTTGTTAATTTTAGATGAGAGTGTAATTACTTCTTGTTAATTTCATCCGAAACAAATGTTAAAATTAACCCAAAGTGTAGATTTTTTTTTTGTAGTAGGAATCTCTTAAAATCGTGGTTTGCTATTATGCTTGAAATGTATCTGTTACTGAACATAGTGAAAACTGAATTTCAGTAGAAAATAATGATTTTGTCAGCAGTGCTCCCTGTATGGCTGGCAGGAAGCAGTAAATGTTCCTGTGTTACCAGGCCGTGCACGTGTGCATGTGGATCAGTTCACATAAAGGACTTAACAAAACAACGCCAAACCTCAGGCCTTGAATGGTTTAATTGTTGTTGTCGTTTTCCCCACGGTTAATCTACACTTGTAAAAGCGACCCTGACGTGAGGTTAGGATTTATCAGCGCCGGGCACCCCACGCTAATTGGTTCAGCTCTGCACTTCGCTGCCGCGGTGCTTCCTCGGAGCAGAGGCTGCTCCGAGCAGTTCCCTGCTCAAACCGGGAGGAGGCTGTCACCTGGGGCTGTAGGGCTGCTCCTGCTCCCAGCCCCACACCGCCTGGATGCTTCTCCACGCCTGGGAATGTTTTTCCTGAAGTGGAAGAGAAGCGTGACTTGAGCCTGCTCTTATTTTGAATGAAAAGTGCCAAACACTTTGGCAATAGGCATTTTTTTTTTCTACAAGAAAGGTTTACAGATTCTGCAAAACTGTGTTCTCAGCCAGGAATTTTGTTTTTTGGTTTTTTTCATACTTTAGGCTAGTAACAGGGTTTTTTGTATGAATATTCAAAAGTTTCTTATGGAAACCCTGAATATTTGCATACGATTAGCCACCCTGGGTTGAGCAAAAATTGTTAAACCTGGTGTATTGAGGTCTGTCAGTGGCAGATGCTGATGTTAAACATGAGTGCAGGGGAGGGATGGCGAGTTCCCTCCCCTTCCCTGCTGTGCACACCCCGAGGGTGTCTGAGCCTGGCCACGCTGCCTCGGTACCTTTTCACCGCTCCTCATAGAATCTTCTTCCATTCACTGCATTGCCTTTGGAAGTGAACTGGGAATAATAAATGCTTTGTGTAAGTTTGCTGTGCTGCTGCATTTCGAACACTAAGTGCAGCCTGGTTAACAGCCTTGCTTTCCTCCTCCGTCTTGAAAAGGTATAGGAGAAGTAAAGAAGTTACAGCAAGGAAAGTAAAGATATGGTACAAGGTATCAAATGGCTGTTTAGCGGTATTGACTGAGTAGACTAGGAAGGGTCCTGGATAACTGAGGAAATACGTGCTAAAAGTCTGGAGAGCAAATTTTGTTTCTCTAAACTTGCATTCTGGTAATTTAATATAAAGTCTCTTGTGTATTGTAAGTAGTAGAAAATCCCGTAACCCCCTCTAGTCACGGAGAAGCCAAACCAGCACACACAACAGGGTTGATTTATGGTTCTTCTGTATAAACAATATTTTTCTGCTTCCACATTACATTTCAGATTGCTCTAGTACTCAGTGCACTGTGCTAATTAGAGTCTGTAGTGGTTCTTGGTTGCAGAAGCCACCACCTCAAGAAAAATGTAGTCAGATACTGTGCTTCTGAGGTCTTCAGTTGCATCCCCACTGGGCAGTGTATGCATCCAGTGGCATGGCAGAGATCACCGCTCTTTGTGTCCTCAGGGACACAGTTTTTACATTTTTCTAGATCTGCCATAGGACTACCACATCAAGTTTGGAGATGCTTTGGCCTGTGATTTCAGGCTGCTTTGCTACAGCGGCCACCTTTGAAACATGTTCCATGGTTATCCTCAAAGGAGTAGTTTCTTGTGAGCATATTTGATTTCGACTCTTTTACTATGCAGCAAAGAAGCCTGCATTTAAGCTTGTTTGTGTTGTCAGGTGAGAAGGAAATACGATTAACTGTGCTTGCCTGCTTTTTCACAGTTGTATATAGTTTTTAATGTTATTTTCCTGAATCTGATTTATTTGCCTTTCCCTCTTCTCACCAAAGCCTAGTGTCAGAACTAGTATCTACCTGTAACCACTGAATCAGACTCCTGTGAACCTGCTTTACATATCTGTCCATTTCTCTGCACAGCAGGGAGCATAAGAAGAAGAGGGGAAACAAGATCAGTGTTAGCAAATCTCTAATAATAAAGGAAGACCTTTAAAAACATTACTGAAAATAACAGGAAGAAATACTGGAGGCGTTAGATCCCTAAATGTGAGGTTTCTGGGCACATTGCGCAGTTTCTGTGGTTTGGAGTGATCTTTTCTGTTTAAAGGTAAATTAAAGGATGGGGCTAAAGTAGGTGGTTTATATTTTTCCTCCTAGTGCCTATAAAATTAATTCCAGTGCAAACCCATATTATTATCCAGTGTTGTTCTCTACTAGAAAATTATTTTTGCATTTAAACTCCAACGTGGACAGATCAACAATGTTTCAACAGTTTAAAAATCACATCACTGTTAGGAAAATACATTCAAGCTGCCTTTCTGTGCTACTGCTAGTGTGAGCAAAACTCGGCATGCTTCAAGGCTGAGTTCAGGAGTGAGCAGTGCAATTACCATTTGCTATAAGGATGAATCTGCTCTCAAAACAGAATTGCAGAATCTGAAATAGTGATGAATAATATTTTGACTCTGTAGCAAAGTAACTGCGCAGAAGCAGTGTACCTTCAGATCTAGTTTGGGCAAGTGGTGTGTGTGATCATACCCATGTAAGGCAATGTTTTATGCTACTGGTAAATGTGCAAAACCTTTTTGCTGCTTAAGCATATTGTGAGTGTTCAGTTATTGTAGTTAATTAAATAGATGTACCCCAAGACTTTCTGGGACTGGGGATTGTACTCATCCAAAATGATACAGAAACGAGTTCTGAGAAATTTATGTGTCTGCATAATAAAAATCGTGCTGGTCGAGGTGATGGAGGTGTGTGCTTTTCTAGACTTCCACAAGGAAAGAGGGAGGTGCTAATGGGAGCAGAATCACTAATTCCATAATGTGCTTATATTATTATCCAAATATACTCATTTTAATTGCTTTTTAATTGTCTGTCTTAAACACACCAAGAACATGTCCACAGCACTCTAGCATGCTGGGTGTAGTGTTACACAAACATAAATGCTCTGTGGCGCCTGGACTGCCCTGGCTCCAGCTGAGGGTGCATCCTTTTCTTCCCTCTGTCAGAACTCCATTTTTTCTGTGAGTAGTTTTGCAGCCTCTCTAGTGATGCCACGGATGGTAGCCTTTGTTGTTGCAATATTGAAGGCCATTACTCAGTAGAGCAGTAAAACATAAAGAGGGGTGTGATACTGGAAAAACACATTGTTTAGGGTGTGTTCGGTAGGTTGGGACCGAGTGCCCGATCCCAGCAGAGATGTAATCACACTGCCATCTCTGGAATGTGCAGAGACAAGACGTGACGAGTTGGGGTAGTTGCTTCTGTAGCCTTGCTGCTCTAGATACAGCAAGGAGAAGGTAGTGCAGGTCCAGGAGCTGCTGCCGTAATAGGTCATGACACTTCTGATGTTTCAGCCTTTTCTGATCATGGAAGAAAACAATTTATCCTGTCAACTGTTCTGGTTACTGTTTTTTGAGTATTACAGGGTAGCCAGAAGCAGTCTTCCTGCCTTTCTTCCTGATCTGGTAGTTTTCTAGAAGCATAGCCTAAGCTAAAAAAGCACTTCAGACTAAGAAAATGAACTGTGAAAGATTTTTCAGTAGACCTTCTCTTGTCCTGATGACTGCTAAGAGGTTCTGACACTGTATAATGCATAAAGCCAGGATAGTGAGACAGGCAGGTTGGTATCTTCTGATAAATAATTTCACTGTACTGAAGAAAAACTCACGCCAGTGCTGCTGTCTACCCCCGTTATTAAACACCTGGGGCTTAAAAAGCGTCTGAAAGATCACTTGAAATGTGAAGGCTGCCTATACACACTCCTTCACCAAGAGCATAAGTTGTAAATTTTTTGGATAGTTACAGGTGTGTTGTTAGTGTCCAAACTGAACTCTGGTTCACACAGTCTTTCGTCTGACATTGAATTATTCATAAAGGGTTAAACTGCTGAAAGCAGGTAATTTAGTCACTGTTGATTTTAGCAAATACTTGGGGTGACTTCTTCAATGGCAGCCTGAAGTCCACTGAGTAGTTGTATTGATAATACCCTAAATGCTTTTTACGTGTCAGTAGGAAGTTAATCACATTTTTTAAACATTTTAAGAGTTTTGTTTTGTAAAGTGCCATCAGACTGCTCCTGTCTTTGAAGATCAGCCGGTAAGTGAGTTGCTGCAGCAAACTGCCTAGTTATAGAGCATGTTCTGCGTAGGCTATTGGTTCTCAGCTAGTTTTCTATCCACAAAGTTACATTGTACCTCCTGTTTATTTTCCATGAAGATAACTGTATCAGTGGGATGAAGCTTCTGATACTATTTACCTTAGAGACTGGTATTGTTCATGCGTGTTGTTCAGTGTTCAGGGGCTTCTTAGAGTGTAACTGCTTTGTTTTATCTAAGAATAGAATAATCATGTAATCTATTAATACAGTTTTGTTCCCATTCATTAGTTACATTGGCACAATTAGAAACCAGTCTGGCCATCCTGTGCTTTGTCAAGATGTCCTCTTTGGCCGGGCAGACCTAGTGATGGGAATGCAAGGCAGCAGCAATATAATGATTGATCAGTGTAATAAGTGGTGGCTGCAGTGTTGTTACTGTCTGTCTAGTCATTGCTACATGTTGTGGAGGCATGGCAGAGATGAGTCTGCTTCCAGGAAGTTGTCCCATCCCAGTTCTTCATTTGCTGTCTTGAGTAACATCGTCTCCTTCTGTGGGAGATTTGCAATTCCCAGTCAATAATGCAATAATTACTTGTCTCAGATGACAATTAGAGAGCAAGAGACTTCCTTATGATACTGTTTTGGGTTTTGTTTTCAGGTTTTTTTTTAAGATTTAACGTTGACTACTTGCTCTTTAGTAAATAAATGTCTTTTCTTCTTTCTTTCTAAATGTACTAAGGCAAATTTTGAAAGCATTGAAGATCTTTAAACCTTGTTTCCCTAGCTGGAAGGCTGCTCACTTCCTATGCCCCTAATACCTTTCTCCCTTAGTCTGTAAGCTTGGCTCTTGCCTTCTGATACTTCTCTAGAAACTTTTTCCTCTTAAGACTTAGTCATTGTCCTTCATAACTTTCTTGTTAAGGTACATACATTTCTAGATACCTTTTGACACTGGATCAAATAATGAACCACGAAGAAAGAAAAATAATAAATGAAACCAAAGCAAATGATCCCCAGTTTTGCTTATGGGAGAATTAATTTTTAACTGCTAAGACAAATGACATAATATTTACAAGTCATGGAAACATCCATGACAGCAGATATCTACCTCTTGATCCATAGTATCATGGGGCTTTATGTACTTCCCTTTCCCCTCCTCCCATTCTACTGGCCAAATTAATCTCAGTCTCTGTTGCTGTTTCATACCTTTGAAATGTTTTAGGTGAATTGCTCTATTTTTGGATGCCTTTTGAAAGGCAGCCACAGTACAGATATTGCTTGATTCCTCTTTAGATTTTTCATTATAGCAACCTAGGACTGTCTTGGAAAAATGAAACTGTGTAGAATGCTTTTCATTTAATTCCTTTTCTCTTGAGTCCCTTTGTGCAATAAGTGGTGTTTGTATTCTAACTGCAGGTAGGGATTAGAGGCCAAATAGATTCTCTTACTTGGGAAAAGCTGAGTTCTTCCAGAGCAAGTGAGGGGAAATTTTTGCTTTGAGCACTTCTAGTAGTTCAGAGATTGACTACTGTAAATTAATTCCATTCAGGTCGTAGAGTTGGGAGCTTGTTTGGCTAATTTTGGTGTGTGTGGTTGGTTTGGTTTTATTTTTTGGTCTTGGTGTTTGGTTGTTTTCTTGTTTGGTTTTTGATTGTTCTTTTTAAACCCTGCCTCCTGGGAGTACTGCCTATTCATCTGGCTTTCAGAGCAATGGTTTCCAGACTTCTGGAGAAGCAAGCTGCTGGAGCCCACAAGTTTTCTTGTGAGCTGTTACAGGCACATAAAAGCCAGTTCCACTGGAGTGCCTGCAGCCCCCTTACAGGCATGGTCTGGGCAGTCTTTGCTGCAGAGTTGTGAAGTAACCTGTTGACGTTGTTTCTTCCAGCTCAAGGCAGGTATTTGTTTATCATCATCTTCACATTTTTCTAACTGTCTTGTTTGCTTTCAAGAAGTAATATTTGTGCTTTCTGTTTGAGTCTCTTTAGTGTCCTCTTTGCACCACCACAGGTCGGTAACTGCTTTGGAAAGCATGGCATTTACTGCTTGCTTTAGGAATTTCTCAAGTACGTGTTTTGATATGCTGCCCAATAACTACAATAGCAAGGGTCACTTTGGTGGTTTTAAGCGGTGATATTTATTATAGCACTTGAAATCACAGAATGTTTATTCATTATGATTTATAGCAGTGGTGATTTCTGTATTTTTTTTTTAACTTGAGTGCGATTATCCATGTCAGGCTGGTATTCTAAACTATGCACTGAATTAAACTTTTAGATGTTGATTTATTTAAAATACTGATGCATTTCAGAAAAATAATTTTTAAGACCTTTTGAAGAGATTATAGTTAGTTCCACAATTAAAGAGATGTTCTGTAGTGAGTGCAGAGGACCATGGCTCTGCTGGGCTGCCCTGGGGGGTGTGACAGCTTTGAGTCCTGACACTGAGGTGCAAGGCTAGATCTGGACTATGTGTTGAGCATGCAGTGGATATCCTTGATGCTGATGTAGGTTGACTGCTACAGCGTGGACTTTGCTCATTTGCATTCTCTGACTTTATTCTTATCTCCTGCCACCTTATATTTCTGCTCAGTAAGTCCTTTTCTTAGTGTTTACTGCAGGGTCACTCATCCACTGGAGTTCACACACACACCCTCCCCCTTTATCATATCTGCATATAGTGTTGTATTTGTATTTGAAAAAAAAAAAAAGTTCTTTAAAAAATTTCATGAAGGCTTTGATTCTGGAATGTCCATTCAGTCGAGCAGAAGAGGAGAAAGTCGTGTTGTTTTCTGTGTTCCCCCACTTAGAGCCAAACCCTGGATATGAAAGTCCATGGTATTCTTCAAGCTGCTGTGAATGACTGACTCCGTTCAGGCTGCTGATGCTGCCCTTGGTGCAACTCCCTGCTCATTTTGGGATTGCTGTGGTACTGCTGCATGGAGGGCTGTGCAAACCCTCTGTAAAAGCCCTTAGTCCCAGTGATTTCCGGTGTGAGGCGGATGTGTGTGATAACTGTAACCAAGTTTTTAGTGTCACTATTACTCCTCCGCTGTGGTCTCCGTAACCTCAAAAGGAAACAAATGTTTCATAAACTGCTGCGGAGACCGCTTCAGTTTCTCCTCTGTGGCTGCCAGCTCCAAAATGATGATGACAAATGTTATAAATAATCTTTCAGACTTCGACTATTGCTGTGGTGTGAGTCATGACTGAAAGCTAACTAGTGAAGTTAGAGCTCGCTGTCATAGTTGTTAAAATAGAGGCAGTTTCTGCCGTAGTGGAATTGCTGCGATTGTGGAGTCATTCTGTAGCTTTTGGCCACACGTGACTGCAAACACGTGTTTATGCTGAGCAACGTGTCCTGCAGCTCAGGGACAGAGCACTCTGCAGTGCTCCTGTCTTAGAATAGGATTTAAGTTATGCCAGAGGCCACATGAACTTATCAAAATCTTTTCCACTTTCGCATCAGTAGGAAAAAAGTATGGCAAAGTGAGATTCCTTCCTTGTGTATTTGAATTGTTGTGAGCAATAGAACAACAGAGCAGTGTATCTTTCAGTGACACTTGAGTTCATATTAATGAACTGTTGGAATCCATCTGAACAGCTTTTTTTGAATACAAGGTTGTTTGGTTTTTTTTAAATCACTGATGCTATTTTAGTTCTGATTGCTTAATGGTGTGGTTGAATATGATGATGTTGAGCTCATACTCCATAACAAGCAGGTTTTTTTTAATATATGCTTTCTGTAGGTCTGTCATTGCATGGCAAGTTTATAGTTTCAGAGAATTTTGTTGCATTTTTTCCTTCTCTCCCCTGCTTTCCCCTGCAGCAATTGCCACAACCATTTTGCTTTCAGGCTTTCATCTCAACACTTCAGTAACAGACTTATTTAATGAGCAGTGAGAAGTGTGCACCTGCAGAGTCATTTATATATAATCCAGTAATTTGTCTGTGTAAAGTTGACTGACACTTCTTACCAGCTACCCGAAGTGTGGCGTTATGCTTCAGTTTTGTTCCAGTCGCATATCTCAGACTTATTTCACCATTCATGATCTTTCAGTAACTAAGTGAAAGCTCTTTTTTTGCACAAACTCACTGATATCTGAAATGTCTCTTCTTGGAAGTTGTCTTAACCTCCAGACTCAGAGACCCCCTTTAAACTCTTCAAGATGTATTTTTCATTTGTAACACAGTGCCACGGGCAGAGAGAAAATGGTATGTGATGTTAAATGTTTCAGAAGAAATTGTCATCACTGTTCTTCATGTTGCCTTGCATTCCTTTTTGTAACAAAAGAATATCTACAAAGGTTTATGCGTTGCATTTTGGGGAGGTGGAAAACAAATGCTTAAAAAACAGTCTTATGATGTCTACAATTTTGCTATTGAAAGCTGTATTTATTTAATATTTTTCAGTAATGTATTTAAAGAGTTAAAAACATTTCCTATTCATAAGGTTGCTTTGTTGTGATACTTCCTTAATTGATGTGGTTTATGTTAACTTTCAGTTGATTCATAGACTGCATCTCAAATTTATTCCAGGGATATGGTTAAAACTGGGCGTTCTGATCTGGGAGTGGACAGATGACATGACTGCAGTCATGTTGACACACTGTGGTTTAAGCTGCATTAAAGATAGCAGTGTATTAAGTAGTATGTTTGGTAGGAAGGTTTTCCCGGCCACTGTGGACAGGTATTTTTTCTCTTTCTTAATCCTGTAATGTGTAATTTGAATAAGTCTTTGGCATTGCTTCTGCTCGAGGCAAAGGAAAGCATGTTTCTTAATTAAATCTTGGTGTGATTTTACAATTCTTTCCTATGAGCTCTGAAGGACAAGAGAGGAAAACACAAATTACTGGTTTTCAATGCTGTAGTAGAAAATGTATTTTGTCATACTGCTTGCCAGTACATCTGTTGAAGAGGGATTGTGTTTTGTTTGTTTAAAGGATTAGTTGAATTTTATTAGCAGTTAAAAAGCTTCCTTTGTTCACAGAAGCCAAAAACATTGACTAGTGTTATCTGGTTTCCATATCTGAAAGCTATATCACAAACTTTGTTTCCATATATGTCAGAAGAAGAAGCAGGGGCGTTCATCATGGTTCATTTGTCTTATCACTGAACAGTATCTCTCAGAAGCTGTCTCTGTTTAAGTTGATTGCTATTGCTCTGATCTCTAACTCCTCATGCTTTCGGAGAAGGTAGAGCAGTATCTCATAGAAAGCTCTCTATTTTCTTCGTTAAGGACACTTCTTTCCCCATGAAACACGATGTCAACATCTAAGTTCCCAGTTAAAAGAAAACACTGGATGTGCTTTTAGTGAAGAATTGAACTATTCCTCAGGTGTTTGCTTCAGTTTGTTTCCAGATACTAGATTGCATTGATGATAACTTTAGGAAGAATAATAATTTTAAAAAAAATTAGTATTAATTCAGTGTAAATAATTGTTGCATTTTGAGAACATGCTGTATGCTTCTAGATAGCAGTGACCCAGAGGACAGCTTTCTGTTTAGACCAACGCGTGCTGTTAAAAGGTTAAAAAAGCGGGGGGGGAAAGCAGGATGTAGAAATGAAATTGGAGATCTTTCCTTTCTCACTCTTGATTTTTGTCATTTTTCCTGCTCTTGAGTTCCAGGAGTTCAAACCTGCCCCCCCATAATTTTGTTGTAGTAAATCTTTACTTCAACTTGCTGTTCCACTGCAGCATTGCCAGTGCCAGTTGCTGCTGGGGGGGCCCCTGAGGCTCTACCACACTCGAGCTAATCTTCTGCAAACCTTTTTCTAAGTCAAAACTTCAAGTCATGCTTGATTTTGCTTTTGTTCTAAAACTGGGAATTTAGAAAAGTGCACGTGTTGTCGTGGGTGCTGCACACTGTGTGTTTCACGACACCCCTTTCACTGGTACCTCGGTGAGATCTGCTGCACCCTAATAAGCTTCCGAAAGCCATGCGTGAGCATTAAGTTCGTGATCTAGTTAATACTTACTCCAGAAGTAAGTCTCTGACCTGAGCTGTTTCTGTCGTGTTGAGGGCAGAGGTTACTAGTTGTGCGGATTTGCTAGGAGAGTAAACAATCAGAATAGGAGTGCCGGGTGTGAAAGTATCTTCCTGTGTGCTGTGAATTGGAATGAGGCTGCAAAAGCATGTTGTGCTCTGAGGAGAGGGAGGATTCTGAAGCACTTGGTGACTGATCCTACTGCACTTCCCCCGTGGCTTATCCTACCTTTGTGCGAGCTCCCTGGCTTTTGAAAGACTTGGAAGATGATCACGCAGCGATTCCTGTTGTCGCTTGTGTTTGTCCCTTTTGCCCAGGAGAAATTCAGCTGCAATCTGGTAGAAGGCAAGTGTCCAGGCTAGTTGGCAGTTCTTGCAAACAGCCAGGCACCCCGGCTCCGTAGGCACCCCG
>VWZW01000180.1:72811-151692 GCA_013397115.1 Edolisoma coerulescens
CTCCGTAGGCACCCCGGCTCCGTAGGCACCCCGGCTCCGTAGGCACCCCGCTCCGTAGGCACCCCGCTCCGTAGGCACCCCGCTCCGTAGGCATCCCTGCGTGCCGTGTGGAGCACGGAGCTGGGTGGGAGCTCGGCAGGGCCGGTGGCGAGGGCGGCTCTGTCCAGGGTGCTGACGGCCGAGGGCCCGGCCAGGCTGGTGTGCTGGAGCTGGGAGCTTGCTGGGTCCCTTGGGAATGGTTTCCATCCTGTGGGACAGGTTACCTGCATCCCCGGCAGTGCACACAGGCAATAACTTGTGTGTAGCCTTTAGGTATAAAACTATTCCTGGTTACACAAATCAGTGACCTTAGGGCTTTTGAGGGGTAATAGAATATATAAGTTAATAGCACGACTTGTATAATGATGAGAAACTCATCAGATGTTTTAAATTAGAGTGTCTTTAAGTAGTGCTTGTCCTTGAGATGGTTGCAAGGGTTTATAGGTTTTACAGTTTGATTATAAAACTCAGTTTAGTTTATCCAAGAATATATCCACTTTGTGTAATCATGCTGAATCTGTCCACTGGCTTCTGGTATGGAAGCAATGGAAGGAGGTGTTGTTGAGTTGTTGAAGGAATCAGGAAGGTGCTTGTTCAATCAAAGCAATGCATTTTAGGAATAGTGGGGTTTCAGTTCATCGAGTTGTCTCATATCTCTTGGTTTAGTGGCATTTACATATGTAATGGTGACTGTAGCAAAACTTAATGGCAGTGATGACTAGAAACTGGAAAATGTTATATCTAAAACATTCCTTGGTCCTAAAGGATTTCCTTTCCAATTTTCCCCAAGTAAGACTTAAATCTAACCATTACATTAGATTAGAGGTTCATGTTTTTTCTTAAAAAAAAACCTGGTAACACTGAAGAAGTCCTAAAGTAATTTGTTGGTTTAGCAAGTCTGCTGTTAGAAATTTTAATCTGTGTAAAAATGCAGAATGCAAGAAAAAGTTTTTATTTAATGAGACTTGATTATGAGATGCTGATTGTTAGGCCATTTGGAAAGGTAAAAGTCAATTTATGTTCTTTGTATCTGTATTCCACATTAATGTGGACTTTTAATTTTGTCCATAAATATTCACCTATATGAGGAATTTTCATTAGACCCATACCAGTACAATTGTTGGGCAATAATTTAATTAAATAGTGTTCTGTCCAAGTGTGTGTGTGTCTTATAAGCACTACCTGAGACAAAAAAGTTAATTTCTGATTATTAATTTTTATGTACTTTTTGTTGTCTTAGCTGGAGATACAGATGATCCTCCAAGAATTACTCAAAATCCTGTCATTAATGGGAATGTAGCGATGGCTGACGGTCATAACAACACTGAGGAAGACATGGAAGATGGTAAGTAAATGTTTGATAAAAGCATGGTTTGTTTGGCTTCTTTGGTTTTATGATTTTGGGGAGAAAATGGTCCATCTTACCTGTGATCTGCAGCTCATTAAAAAAATGAATCCCTCTGTAGTTATGGCTGCAGGTCTTCTGTGTAGGCATCCTTTTCACATACCTGTACAATAGGATTAGACTTCTGAAGGATTGGGATTTTTTTCTTGTACTCTTTCTAGGTATTCATTTAAAAATTGCTGAAAGTGCTACTGTCCATTGTTACGTTTTGTGATACAGCCCTTTAAAGGTGCTGCAGCTGGGCTTTGCTGAATAGTAATTTTATCAGTTATGCAATTCCTTCAGGGTGTTTAGAATCCTTATTTGTCCTGCTCTCTTGCCAGGTGGCAGCTGTGGTCTGGTTTTGTCTTTGTGTGGTAAGTCAGTGGTAACTATGCTGTTGATTAATATCTTTTGCCCTCAGTTCTGATGCCCAATTTTACTTGCAAAAGCAAAGGAAAAATTATGTATTAGTGTCCTGTTAATAAAAGGGGACATGTGTTTTTGAAGTCTTTTTCTTGGTCCATTAAAGGAAAATAAGGTTGTACAGTTTTTCTGTTATAGAAGATCAAATAATTTTAACTCTGGCTATATTTAAAGAAAGGTAACAAGTTTCTAATTCGGTTAAATCTGTTATGTTTAGTGAGGAAAATGTGCAATGATATCCTCTCCTAAGAAAAGAAATATGGGCAGAGACTGTTCATTTTGAAGAATGAAGTAAATTTGAGTTGGGAGAAATCATAGGAGTGGGATTTGTCCCATATTCCATGCTGTGTTGTGAGAGTACATTCAGGACTAGGCTTAAACATTTAGTTAGATTTGTACAAAAATGTTGAGTGATTTTTTTCAGAAAAATCAGAGTTTGAGGTTAAAGGTTAAAAAAGTGCTTACTTTCATGTATTCAGGGAACATAGAATACTGATAGAAAACAGTAATGTTCCATGAAGACAATAGGGTTTAAATTCAGAACAAAGGAATCTCATGGTTGAATTACCTCTGTATCATTGGCAAAGATAAAGTTTTCTATGACCAGAGTCTCACAATAAAATAAAAATGAAGTCTCCTTAGCCTATGAATTTTATTTGTGTGATTATCTAATCTCATTCAGAGGGTTTTGGTTTATTGCTCAGAGTAAATAAGTGAGACTAAAGCAGGGAATTCTGTTCTTATCACAAGTTGTTATAAAAGATGTTAAATGTCTGTCAGGCCATGGTATTTAGAGGGTGGCAAGAGAAGATCCCATAGGTTGCTACCAACTGGCAAGAACTGCTCTTTTTAAGTTCTGTTCTTAGTAGTGACGTTTATAGGTAGAAAGCCTGATGGTGTTTGCTGTTGATATAACCAGTACATAACACATCGGTCAATTCGCAAAATCATTTGTCCACTAGTTGGTCTGTATAGACTTGTACAAATTAGCCAAAAGGGACTTAAGCTGCAGAAATAGCTGATGAAAGCCAGGCTATATCAGGGCTGGCAAGTAATCAGATATTCACCTCTTCATTCAGAATAACATTGAAGCTTTAACCAAAAAACTACTGGACCTGTTTGTGTCAATTCCCAACTGTTTGTCTCCTCTCAGAACTGGGTATGAAGGTGTTGCACTAGGGAGAAGTATCTGAAGGTGTTTGACAGAAGGCTTGTGAAAGCATTCTCATGCCTTTGTGGCCTTCCAGCATGGCCAGGAGCTTTGGCCCACTCTGCAGTGGGACATCCTTCAGGGTTCCAGTGTGATTATTAAGCAATACTCTTAATAGTTCCTCATTATCATAAGGAGTGTCTGGCTACATCTCAGTGCTGCTACAGCTGTGCATTGACACAGATAGAAAATAGTGTTATTGCAAAATGTTAGAGTTGCAAAAACGTTCCTGAAGACTTGCATCACCTAAGTGGATGATGCCTCTTTTCCAAGTCTTGTAGATCAGATTAGTTGCTTGCTGTTGCATTATTTACACATCAGTGCAATGCTCTCTTGCTGTTTGTGCTCTTGCTAACCTGGTTTGCAGCATGACGTGCATGGATAATGGACAGCTCGGAGACTCCAAAGACAGGGAAAAATGGGAGATATGGGCTTTTCTGATAAACATGCAGTTTTCCTTTGCTGTTACTTATAGCAAGGGGCATCAATCTGTGCTGATACAGAATGCATGAGGAGAATTTAGATACCTCTTCAGTGAAATTAATGAGTTTAACGGTTCCTGTGAGAGAGGTGAACAGTAAGATGAAAGGTTGATTCTTCCAGCTGGATCATAGAAATCGGCTTTCTGGTGATTTTCTGAGTTGAAGAAACTTTTGAGGTGATTTTGTTCTTCCAGCTTAGCACATAAAGAAATGACTGATAAGATTGGAAAAAAAAAAAGTGCAGCTCTCATCCTCTTTGCTAGGCAACAGGCTGCAGGCATTGTGAGGCACAGGGAATGGGAGCAGCAGTGGACCACCAGCAGGACTTACAGATAAGGCTGTGTTCTCTCAAGCGCTGTGACCAGTACCTGTTGTTGCTCTGTATGAAGTCTTAACAATTAAAAAGAACCAGCTGAAGGACTGTGCTGTGCTTTGTATGGAGAGTGACTTAAATGAACCAGACTTTAAAAGCTGGAACAGCAGCTTCTGCAAATAAAGTAAAAAATAATAAAAACAAGGCTCTGATTAAATTTTGTTTGCAAGTGCATCAGGATTCAAAGCAACACATAGAATAAATTCTCTTAGAAGTTAAAGTTCAAACAGAAGGTCCCTAGCTAAACATAAACTCACAGCTTTGCCATTACCTCCTGAAGTCTCATTTCTGTGAAGAATTGCAGAGGCAAGAAGGCTTTCAGAAGCATCAGTCTTAGCCATATGCTGGTATTGCATGCTGTATTTGGATCATTATTAAAATATTCATAGAATATTCAGCCAGTTTCTCCATTAATAATTCAGGTTCAGAATATTTTAATAACCCCAGCACACTTTAAAGGTAGCAACGTTTACTAAGAGAATAAAGAAATCTGCTTTCCCCAAAAGTATAAACATTTAAATGTGTGTTTCAGTCTTAAAATGGATCATATTCAGTATTTGGATCTCTGATTTGAAGGATCTTTGTTCTGTGAAGATACTGAATGTAACATTCATCACATCAATGAAAAAATCTTTTCCATGTAGCAAAGACAGTCCATTGCACGTAACTTGTCTAAGTATTGTCAGCTGGATCAGTCCTTTTCGTCTTGTGTTCAGTTTGTAGTTCAGGGATTCATAAAAGTCTCACTTGCCAGTCACTACTAAATTATCCTGCTTCCAGTTGCAGTCTTTAACTGGAATCTGGAGGACACGTTCATGATGGCAAGAAAAGGCTTTATTTATTGACGTACTCAAAATAATTGTCACATTTGCTATGTAAACTTCTTTTTCTAATAAAATTCCTCTTTTAATCCATTATACTTGCTAATAAAAAAATGGGCTTACTGGAAAGAAAGGAAGGTTGTTATTTTTAAAGCAACTTCTATTTTAGGGTTGACCTGTGTTACAAGGCTGCATTTTTATGGAGCAGTTACTAGTGATTGCTCAAATATTTCACAGAGAAGAGCTCCCATTCCCTGGTGAGCTCTCATGCACAGGCTTTCCTGAAAAGAAATCAAGAAATGAAGGCAAACTTTCTCTGAAGCCTCTGCAGATGCTGCGTGGGCTGCATTTTTTAGCTGACACTGTAGCAGCACTGCTGCATCCTTTTGCTGAAGTGCTCTGAAAGCTGCATCAAAGGAGGCAGAAAGCAAACTTGGCTCGTTTTTCAGAAGCTCAGACTGAGCCCAGAAGCACTGATCGTGATTGTGAGTAGGGAGGTGGCCTCAAGTTGGTTTGAGATACACGTGATGCAAGACTGATTTTAAATTGTTAAGTGTGTTACAGATTTGCTTTATCCTGGCTGCAAATCAAATTAGAGCTCCTCTGTCTGCAGCCTGTCAGGTTCTCGGGTGTAGAAGATCAGCTCTTCACTCTGTCAACGGGCAGTGAGTAGTGAAACTGGGAAGAGAGCAGTTTTTAAGTAGGTGACAGACTGCTAGTTAGCTGCACTTGCAGGTAGGGAAAAAGGAGAAAGTAATCCTTTGAACTCTTGTGTTACTGAGAAAGCTGACAGCACAGGGCAACACGAAGTCTTTGCGGGAGCAGAGGGGACAGGAGGCTGGTTTGGGCTGCAGTACCTTCAGGAGACAATTGGAGTGCTTAGGGCTGTCAGGCCATACCCAAAAAAATCCTCTGTATTGCACTTCAGGAGTAGGACAACTGCTTGAAAACTGCTTCACAAGGGAGAAGAATGAAATCTGCCGTAGATCCCTGGCAGTTGTGGGTAAAACTCGGTAATTTTCTGTATGAAGTGTATAATCTGTACAGTGTTGCATGTTGTAATCAAGAGTGTTTCATTTTTTAAGCAAGGTAGCAATCAGGACTCACCTGTGTTTTGAAAAAATGATTCAGTGCTGTCTCTGGTGCTGTGCCAAGCTGAGTAGACGACTGCTGTCCGTGTACGGAAGGAACACGTTTGTTGTGCCGTGTGCCTTGTCACAATTTCGCAATCGGATTTCTGGCTTGGTGGTGCTGTCCCTCAGTGCTCTTTGATTTCAGGTGTCACTGCATGTGTGACACACCTTCAGTTGTGCATCCCCTGTGGGTGTGGTGAGAACAGCAGGGTGACCATGGGTGCTGCCTGTGTGCCAGTCCAACCTCCTTACAGCCAGGAGCATTCCGTGTTACACGAGTGTCAGACTGGAACCATGGAAAAGGATGGGAGTGTCTTGTGCATCCCTGGCCTGTAGAGTTGTTGGGATAAGTTGCAGGTTTTTCCTCCCTGAGTGCAATATGAGGAGTGTCACAATAAAGAGAGCGCAGCCTTGTGCCTTGCTGAAGCTGTCGCAGTCTCCAGCACCCTGTTAGAGCTGTGTACTACAGAAGCAGAACAGATTGTGGTAGGTGAAGAACTGAGTATGTGGGAAGAAGGCAAAATTACTTTAATTGTGTGTGTCAAAATAAGCTCTTTAAAAAAAAATAGTCTCATTTAATTATGTGCTAGACCACTAAAAATCTCTTAAGTCTTTGCATACCACAAAGAATACAGGACCCTATTCTTGAGCTAATTTTCAGCAAACTGATAAGATTTTACAGAAATCCAACAAACAACCTATGGCGTTCATCTGGATTAAAATACACTGTTGCAACCCAAAACCAACTAAATGGTGACACGATATCAAGAGGGCATTTGAACAGATTGTGAAATTCCTTTGTGCGTATGGGTTCATGCAGGGAACTGACTTAAACTGGGCTGTGGAGATGCTACACAACAAGAAGAGTTAGAGTGGGCTGTGATTTAGTTGTAAAGCATTTGATGTCTCTGTCTTGCTGCACCTGCTGCTTTAGGAGAATCTGTTGAGTGGTAACAAATTCTACTGCTAAAGAAGCATTTAGGGAAATTGTGTACAAAAGGAACATGTCTTGCAGTGCTCTGTTTGCCTGAACGGAGCTGCAGTGTTTTTCAAAATGAAAAAATTGAAACGTCAGTAATTAAGTAGTTCACTGTCTCTCTGGGATGGGGATGTTTTTGTTGCTTCCAATATCTCACCACATGAAACATGCTCACATTACATGATCTTTGTCATCTTGGAGCGAAGAACGTGAGGTGTTTCAAACAATTCTGTGTGTGTGTTACAGATACAAGTTGGCGATCAGAAGCAACATTTCAGTTTACAGTCGAGCGCTTCAACAGGTTGAGTGAGTCAGTCCTCAGCCCTCCCTGCTTCGTGCGGAATTTGCCATGGAAGATCATGGTTATGCCGCGACTCTACCCGGACAGACCACACCAAAAAAGCGTAGGATTCTTCCTTCAGTGCAATGCTGAATCTGATTCTACGTAAGATCCTTTTAATTATTGTACAAGTCTTCACTTGATACTGGTTAATCTATTGCAAGAAATACAAACATCTACAAAAAATACTTCACCTTGCTTTCTGCAAGAGGAGAGAATTCTTGCAAGGGTTTGAGTCCCCTTTACTCCCCACCTTTCTAAATCTCAGAGCATAAGAATAATCCCCTCTTTAGGATGTGCTAAAATCAGCTTGTGTAACTAGAAGTTTGTGGTAGAATTTAGATATATGCTTGCTGAAGGAGAAGTCCTTGACTGACAGTTTTCTTGGCATGGAAGAAGTTCTGGGTTTATTTCAAATGAAAGTGGAGCTTCTCTAACCTTGCCAAGCTATAAATGCTGCCCCGTGAAGCGTGTGAACAGGTAACTGCTACCAGTGCAGGCAGAGCAGGGCATGAGTCCTCTCCTTGAGTGGAGTTCATTGCTCATCCAGCAAGATGTGAACACCTGTGTGTTCTTGGAGTCCTGCATGCAAATCAACACTGGCTACCTTTGACTGCTTTTGTAAATAATAGAAAAATTTTAAAAGATAACTACAAATTTCTGGGGCATTCCTGTAGCTTATCCAGGAAGAGTGCAGACCTCTCAGGTGTCCTTTCCAATAGGGTAACTCCATTCTGGCACTGAATCTCACAAAGCTTGTTGTTTACTCTGAATGATAAGTTGCACTTTTTAATTGTTTTTATAATTTAGAGGTGAGTGCTCAGGGCAGAATGGTTAAGAAAAAGTTGTAAGTGTATTAACAAGTCACAGAACATGATCCACATCCTAGTATTTACAGAAAAAGGATAATGTGATCTTCAAAACTACCAACCAAGGTGCAATTGGTGGAGCTGAGCAGTGCCGGTGCATGAGGCAGTGACAGGACCTTGTCTGAGCTGGTATCCAGACTGATTGCCTTGCACAAGTAGGGTGGTTTTGAACACCAGTGGTCATGAAGAAGTGCTGCTGAGACAATTAGTGTTGGGGAGTTTATCTTGTGGGAGGGAGGGTAGAAGCTCCTCCTCCTTTCCTTACCAAAGGCTGACACCTCCCCCTCTGTAGACTCCAAGAGTACTTGGAGTTGGCCCATCCATGTGCAGTGAGGCAGATCAGAACTAACTCACTCAGGAGAGACATCAGTTTCTTAAACCGACCTGCAAGTCGCTGACACACTTTCTTGTCAACACTGTTGCCATAAGAAAATCTCCATTCCTGGTTCATAATGTGGCTTCAGAAAGCCCCAGAGGTTCATGCCCTCAATAACAATTAACATCTAATAAGGAAAAAAAATGTGGTGTATGAAAGTAATGTACCAAAAATCCCTAACAAAATAATTACGTAACAACTATAAAAAGCTTGGTTTTGAAAGAGTTTTAAGTGTTTCTTCTGTATTTATAGGTCATGGTCCTGTCATGCACAAGCAGTTCTCAAGATAATAAACTACAAGGATGATGAAAAATCATTCAGTCGTCGTATTAGTCACTTATTCTTTCATAAGGAGAATGACTGGGGCTTTTCTAACTTCATGGCCTGGAGTGTAAGTAATTGGACATGTATTAATCTATTGCTAGATAGGAGCAGTTTTGTACTTGTATTCCTGCATACTGAGATGCTTATAGCAGAGGGGTTTTTCCCCCAAGCTGTTATTTTTTTCTACCATTGCTGTAGTTTTCTTTTCAATTTCTTACTGCATTAATTTGATTTTTGTAAAGTGCTTTTACTTATGTTGTAATTTAAATATTCCCTCATTATTTTCTGCCTATCTGAGTGCTAGTGTTTAGCTTTCACTGTGTGAAAGTCAATGACATTCTGGAGCAACATCCATTTGCTTGTATTTCCATATGTTCTTTGTGTATGTGTACAGATATTTGATGCCCTAATAGTACTACTAAGGTTTCTCTTGAATTGTGACAGCTTTTTAAGCATTTGCAAAGGTTTTGGAATATTGTCAAGAAGAAGGAGAACATTTGATTACCAACTCTTATTACCAACTTATATCATTGAAAACTCAAAAACTACTGCAAAATCCTGAAAGGCAGGAACAAGTTTCCTGCATTGAGTCACTAAAAAAGAATTTAAATGTAGCAAGCTGACAATTAACTGCTTTGGTGTTCTTCAGTTTTTCTTCTTCACTTTATTATTGCTGATAGCTCAGGCTTGGAAATTAGAAAGCAATGTCTAACTGAATGCTTTGCTGCAGTCATGTTGCATGTTCCACTTTTCATGTTCCTGTGTCATTCCTGTTTTACAGGAAGTTACTGATCCTGAAAAAGGCTTTATAGAAGAGGACAAAGTTACTTTTGAAGTCTATGTTCAAGCAGATGCTCCACACGGAGTAGCGTAAGTATCTTTGGTTAAAAACAAATCAGTATTCAAAAATCTTAATTCTGGTATTTTTATGTTGCTTGAGATCATCCAAGTATTTTGTGTTATTGCCATTTGTAGCTCCCATCAGACATTCTCACTTTGTCACTACTAACTGATGAATCCTCACATGGCAATATTTTCATAGTCGCACAGAGATTTTGTGTAGCTTAAATTTCCGTTTGCATGTGTCAGCAAAATGTTGTGGAACCTCAGCTTCTGTGCAAGTTGGTTTGTGATTTAACACCTCCGCAATTCTGACTCGAGCATTTGTGGTGTGGGTGCTGATGGGGTTTCAGGTGCAGCCAGGTGGCTCTGCTGCCTAACTTGCCTTGGTTTACAGTTGTTGTCAAACTGCTTCATCTCAGTTGTTCCCCTTCATGGCACTTGTAAACAATGGGGTTGTACAGAGGTGCAGACTTGCCCTTAAAAGTACAGCTCTTGAGTTCCAGGACTCTCTCATAGGACATAATTTTTCTGCCATATAGAACATATTTTTTAAAAAAGTAATAAAATCACTAAGCATTTAATTGCAAAGACTGTTGTTACTGGCAGGCAGTAGTGAAGTGTAGTTTATTTGAACCTTCAGTGGCAATGAAGAGTAGCCAATATGTACCAGCAGCACTACCTTAGAACAAATACTCTTTATTATTGGGAATACAGAACTTTCTTGTTTTTAACAACAAACTATTTTCTAGGTGGGATTCAAAGAAGCACACAGGATATGTTGGCTTAAAGAACCAGGGAGCAACTTGTTACATGAACAGTTTGTTACAGACTTTATTTTTCACAAATCAGCTACGAAAGGTAAGTAATACATAAAAGAGCATGAGATTATAACACTGGCTGTTTTAATTAGCATTTATAAATGCTTCAAAACAGAGCTGTGTGAGCCTTTTGCCTCCTTTATGCTTTCAGAGGAGTTGTGACTTACATGGTGATGCACATCTTATTGCAGGCAGAGTACAGGAAGCTCCCTTTTGTAGTTTGTGGAACACAAGCTTTTGTCTTTTGTGGAAGCAGGCAGAGCACCTGCAGAAGACCTGAGCTTAGGGGGTGTTTCTTTGACTGTATTATATGCTAATATTGCTAGGAATTGCTGGGGGCAGGAGAAGGAGTTTAATCTTGCAGATAAAAGATGGAAGTAATTTCCCTTTTCTGAAATAGTTAAAATAGGGAATTATGGCTTCTCAGCCCATAAACAATGCACAAAGATACCCATTTGCTCTGTCTTGAAATTCATATTATGCAGCAGAGTTTTTTGTTATTATGGTTGCCATCCTTGTAGTGATGAAAAGCATTGTATTTTGAGTAGTTTAAACAATTTAATTTAATACTTACTTTAGAATTATTTTTCGTTTACTGTAGATGTTACTTCTTTGCTGTAAAGAACTTCTTTAAATACCTTTTAAATAAATTTCTCATCCAAAGCCAGGATAAAATACCCTAGATAATGTATCATTTTAAAACGGTGCAGTGCCCTTACTGGGATTAAAAACAGAAGTGATGACTTGATATTGGAGGTGGCTATCTAGAAGAGGGGATGTACTTGGAGAAAAAAAGTAACTTGGCACTATTCAGTGTATTGGAGTGTCCTGTTGATCCTAATTCATCCTTGTGTACATTTCTGCACTTACTGTCTGTCTCTTAGTGAAAATGAACTGTTCTAACTTGGGCTTTCTCTTGTGTAGACTAGTTGTTGCTGTTCAGTTAAGCTTTCTTTTCCCTTTTCAATGTACCTGCTTTCCACTGCCTTTAATTTCCCACCATCTTATTATTTATATCCCTGTGGCCTGTAAGTGTCCCAGTTGGCATTTCTTTTTTCTCTTTGCAATGTGCTGTTTACTCTGAAGTGCTGCAAAAAAATAGCACATCAAACTCCAATAGAATGTAACTGAGATCTTACCAATGCCATGGACAAGAGATAAATACTTGACTTGTTTTACATAATGCACCTGTTCCTTCTTTGCAGGAGATACAATTTACTCAGTCAGTTTATCACTCATTATAAAGCCTGTTCTTTCTGCTCACCACTCAATGTTTGTGCATTTTACTTTTTTGGACAACTTCACTTTGCTCTTGAGAGAAAAAAGTGTTTTTGTAATAACTCCATCTAATGCAATTGAGTAGTTTGTTCAAGGTTGTCTTGTAGTTGCTAAATCAATGTGTACCATGAAGTAGTGAAGAAGAAATTCTTTTTGTAATACAGATTGGTTTCAGCTGAACTAATCTTACCAGGCATTCCCCTACACTTCTTCCCCAGCCCCAAAATAAATAGCAGCTTTTAGAGACTCTTAATATCTATCTAGTGACCAGATGAGGAAACTTTAGTAAATTAAGTTGGTAGCTGCAGCTTCCTTTATGGAAGTGTTCCTGGACATCAGCTGGAGTGCTCAATTCCTTGCTCATTTCTCAGGCTTTCAGAGCCCCTCCAAACAGAACAGATGACAGTGGCAGTTTTAGACAGCTTTAGCACTCATTTGCCATTGATACAGATCAGGAAGAATCAGTAGTTGCCTTGTCTGAAAAAGTATTAGTTACATTTTTGTTTTCACTTTGACCAAACTTGTTCCTCTTAAACCAAAGTAAAATAAAACGTGCAGTATCCTTGGTTTGCTTCTCACCGTTTCCATAATTTCTGTGAATCCTCCTTCCTTGGAAGAAATAATGATTTCTGTTGCTGTTACTTAGAGCTTTGTTCGCAGAGAAGCTGCTGTCAGGAGCAGAGCTGGGGAAGCAATGAACAATAGCAAAGGCTGGCACATACCTATGGAAAGTCAGGCCCTGGGGAAGCGTGGGTGAGGATTGATGGAGAGGTCCTTTCTTCTCTGCTCTGCTTCCAGATAACAGATGGGAGGTTCTTGGGGGTTTGAAATGAGACCTGCCTTTTAAACAACAAGGTGGCTTTAGTGGTAGGGAATAAAGAAAGGAACTTTGACTTTAGAGCATATTGTTGTTTGTGACTGATAATATGTGCGTAACTGCAGTCCACGTAGGCAAGGGGCAGTGGTGACTTCCAGAGGGATCCAGGTTTGACCCTGGGCTCTGTTACCTGAGTTGGCCCACAGCTGTGTTTAGTGCCTCCAGCCTGTCCGTGCTTGTGGCTGCATTCAGTCCATTTTAGAACTTTTTGCTGGTTCCCTTGAAAAAATCCCTACAACTCATGAGAACATTGTAGAGTGTTGATAGAACTACATTAGAATAGTAAATACTGGTCCATTTCTCCCTGATCTGGCTCTCCTGAAGTTATCCAATATATTTTACCTAACCTTGGAATTTCATGCACAGTAGTTTCTTCCCTTCTTCAAGTAATTCCTGGCTTTAAGCAATGTGTTCAAAGTTACCTGTAGCATTCTTTTATTATATAAATATCTAAAATTTTTCTCATATCTGTTAATATGCCTGTGCATGTCCCTATCCCTCTTTTGTGTTCATTTCCTGAGGGAACTTCTCAGGTTTTTTAAATAAGAGACCCTGCTTTTTTAAGTGGATCAAAATGCCTCACTCCTTTATCTTGAGGTCAGGCTTTCAGAATTTGGGAGGGTAAGGCATAAAAATAAAGGTTTGAAGAGGATAATATTTGAAAAGTGGTAGTGTGGAGAAAAACTTAGAGAAATGAGCTCCAATATTACGTATATATGCAAATATAATGAAAGGCTGTGTTAAATGTCTGCTTTGTCATAACACATGTAGAATTTCCAAAGAAATAAAACTGGTGTTTTTATTCAATGACAGCTGGAATGTGGTAATTATAAGTAAATTGTAAATTATTATTTGAATATTACTTGATAGATATAGGAAGGGAATTAATTGTCCAGATTGTATATGAGAAAAACATTACCAAAAATATGAACTAAAGGCAAAGGATTTGATTTTGATTAATTATCAATGTATTCTGAACTCCAGATTACGCATTTTTGATGGAAGAGTCAATCACTAGATTGATTTTTAGCCTGCTGTAAGTTTAGTATTTTAGTATTTATTTTTTGAATGTGTCAGCAGTGATTATATTTGCATTTTTTCATTACTTGATTTTCACACCTTGTTTCTATTTGTTTAAACATAGCAAGTGTCTATATATTTTTTTTTTTAAGAATTTATAAGATGTTCAAAAAAATTAATAGGGGCTGATGATAGAGATTTGGAATATTTGAGACTTGGTTGTTCAACTATTTCTGTTTCTACCTTTAGCCAGTGACACCCACTCTTAAAAAGGTTCATAAACCAGGTACAGGAAGAGGTTTAAAGTTGACTCTTCAACATGCTGACATGTTTTGCCGTTCATATTTTGAAGCAAGAAATAGCTTTTGCTTCTGAAATCAAAGGTATAAGCCTAGCTAGTGAAATTTGAATTGGAGTTTGCCCAGATTGACCTGGTTAACTGGGATTCTGCATTTGGTTGATAAAAATAAAGTAACTGGAAATTATTTACTTCATTAGCTTATTTGAATTGTTCTGGAATTGAATGTTCTGATCTTAGGAAGGAAATTTTCATAATCAGGGTGGTCCAGCTTTACATTAGGATGTATGGAGAGGTGGTGGGATCTCCATTCCTGGAGATGCTCAGAACTCAACTGGATCCTATCCTGAGCAACTGGACCCCACTCTGAACTTGGCACCTCTATGGGCAGGAACAGAGATCAGAACCTACAGAGTTCTCTTCCAGACTGCATCACTATAAACTCTTGAAGCAGTGCTTAACACATTAAAAAGTTGAACTATTATTGAGTTTCAATAGTTAAAACCTGTTGCCAGTGATATAAAATTGAAGATGCCGTTTTCTTCAATTTATAAAATTTATAAAAGCAGTTTAAGCAAATCTCAAAGTAGAGCAAAAGAAGACATTTTTTTTTGTTGCCATTAGGGTGAGGTTGGGCTATTGTTCTTAAAATTACCCTAACAAAGACTTCTGTTGACTGTCCTTCCGAATAAAGTTGATGATAAATTTCAGCTAACTTTTATTAATGTTTCCTTTCTATATGTGTAAGTATTACTAACGCTGTAGCTTGCAACTGAGTAGAAATAGAAGTTGAAGTTGCTGGTGTTTGTGATTCTGTTTTAGGTTGTCTCTATTAACTGGTAACTTCTGAAAATTAAATCAAAAAATTTAAAGATACAGTCACATGAATTATCATATTACTTTACAATTGCATAATTAACCATTGTTTTTCTGAGAGAATATCAGGGATTTGCTTTCTTTATGAAATTGTTTCTCTTATTTCATCTTACTGTTGTAGATATTCTGGTGATAGTTTCTTTATTGTTTGAAGTATTTCTGTTGCTGTACTTTTGGAAAATGTAGTGGATCCTCAGAACTGGAATAGAAAACTGGCCTGTCAACTTTTTAGGAACTTCTTTTGTTGTTTTTCTTTCTTCTTTTCTTTTTTGCCACACCCTTGTGTTCTTTTTCTATTAGCATTGTCTTTATCTAGTGCCAGTCCTATCTGGTTCCCATCACTCTGTACTGAGCTGTCCTGGAGCAGTGACTGTGTTTCCCCAGCAATTCCCAGCTGCCTGCTGGAAGTGCTCCCCTTGCTCTGTATGTAGGGAACTGAAGTCCAGGGTAAGTTAGATGTGCTGCACACCTGGAATTCAGGCTAATGCACAAACTGAGGGAGAGTCACTGAAGTCCAGTTCAGCACTTCACTCACAGAAATGGATCATTCCCTGTTGTTTCACAGGCAAAAATTCAGATGGCAATTCTTCTGTTTTTAACAAGTTATTTTCTCATATGCTACTTAATATTGGAGTCTTTTTAGTTTCATTTGTTGCCTAATCTCTTTACTGGGTTGTCTGTTTCTTTTTATTATTTATGCCTCTTAAATGGACATCTCCCTGTAAATACCTTTTGTTTGCTCTTTCTTGTCCCTACATGTATTGATGGACACTTTTTAAAAAGTAAATCTCATTTCAATGACTATTGAACTCTCTTAATCCCTGTTTGGTCTATTTGTGTAATTTCTTTGTTCTCAATCCTTCCCACATCAGTATAATCAGTAAATTGAGTTGTTAAGCTGTTTATTTGATGGACGGCGGTGACGTTAAGTAGGAATGAATGTATCGGGGACTCTCAGAGCTTCCTCTGACACCTTTCTCCATGTAGACCATTTCTGTTTTCATTCACTTGTTGCCCTTTATGGTTTCATGTGGTTGTTTTTTCACAACACCAGTTATTTTCAAAAGTCTGTAATATTGACTGGTATATCTGGTCCTACTGTGATGATTGCACAGACATACTGGGCACGAGAGTTATTTGAAGGTGTTAAATGCTTTAGTGCATTTACTGTTCTAGGCTGGAATGAGGGAACTATTTAGATAAAATAACCATGAATGGAATCTGTTGTTCACATCTTTCTAACCACTGTGCTCTAAGAAGAGTTGTTCCAGACAATTAATGTTTTTACACTACAGTACAAGATTTTTTTCAGTCTTCTTTGAAGTGTTGATTAGATTGAGTTCTATGAAGGAAGTCACTGAGGAGGAAAGAATGCATTAAACAGGATGAGCAATAAACTTTTCTGATACTAATTGAACTAAATGCTTTTTCAGGCTGTGTACATGATGCCCACAGAAGGAGATGATTCATCCAAAAGTGTTCCTTTAGCATTGCAAAGAGTGTTTTATGAGCTGCAACATAGTGACAAACCAGTTGGAACTAAAAAGTTAACAAAATCATTTGGGTAAGTTTCAGAAGCTTGGACTATTTATTGGGCTTTTGCAGGCTTCATAAAGCTTTTCTTTAAAAAGGTTCTATTTTAATAAGGTTATTTTTAGAGAGGTGCAGAGAATTGTTAATATAACATGGTGTTGATTGTTAATTTTCTGTAGTCTACTTGGATAGGTTTTTATTTGTAGCCAGTACTAAAGACTGCTGATCCAAAAGTCAGATTTTTTGGGAAGGGGAATGGTACAGAAACAGAGCTGTTAATAGCAGGGTTATAATTTATCTGTTACCTGAACATTGTGTGATGCATTTGACTTAAGCAAAATTCAGAACAAAATAGTTGTTGAAACATTGCAGTTCATGTATCGGTAATGTCCTTAAAAAAATGGAATCTGTTTTAGATTTAGTGCAATAGCAGTAATTTGCATGCCCATGTTGTACATTGTTGGCTGCTGTAACATTTTCTTACAACATATCAAAGACAAAAGTTAGGACAGAAAGATTAACATTAGCATAATCTTTACAAGTCTTCTCTTTGCATGTGCTGTAAGTGTGGAGTAGGATTTTATTAAAATCTGTTGTAAATACTGTATTTTGTATTACTTTGTCTCACTGTACTTGTAGGCTAGCCTTGTAGTAATATTGACAAGCACTGTTTTAGTTCAAAACACATTAGGGAGTTTGTATCATCTTTTTCACACAGCTGTCCTCGTGTTCATCCTGTATCAGCTGCTACAGCCTGTAGTGGTGCTCTGTCCTAGAAACACTCTTTGTAACCTTGTGTCTTTGCAACCTTGACTTTTCCCCTTTTCATGAATCTTAAAAGGAAATCAGTAGCCTCAGTGTTGTCTGTTTATCTGACCATACCCTCTTCCTACTAGCACAGTGTATATTTAGTTTATCAGTGCTCCTGCTGTCCTGTTACATTGGAAGGACTTGGTGACAGAGTAAATATTTCATCTTCAGTTAAGATCCCAACTGTATCATATTCAGTAGCATGAAGAGACCTTTCCCAAGGGTGTTGGAGATGCTTAATTGAGTATCCAACAGCAGGGTTTTAAAAATACGTTCATGCCTGCCTTTGTTCTTGGGAAGGAATTTTAGAATGTGTTTGAAGATTTAGGTTTCCCTCTTGTCTGATCATTGAATCAGAGAGGGGGTTTTGGCCTTGTGAGCCCTACCTAGATGCTGGTTAGGGTATTACTTTTTACTGAATGTTGTGAATGTCTAAGTTTGACCTCTTTAAGTAGAAAATGATGCCATGTCTGAAGGAGCCCTTCTTTATCCTAATTTTAGTGTGTGACCTTTTTCTTTGGTTTGTCCTATGAGCTGGCTAGTGTTTAAAGCCTAGAGAGTTCAGGGCATTTTTTTTCTATTCTTAATTATCTGACAGGTCACTTGATTTAGCTTGTTTAAGTGTGGACCCCACACAGTTGTTGGCACACTTTGGAGATTAGTTTACTGCCGTGTGACAGTGGGGGTGAATCACTGAGAAGAGAGTGGGAGGGAGGATAAAGTCAGCGCTGCTCCTGATCACCCTGGTGCTGGTTCCAGGGCCAGGGTGGAACATCCCACTGAAGCTGGAGCCTACAGTCAACAGAGTTTATTTCCTACAGTTGGGAGTGGTGACTGCTGCAAAAAAAAATTGCCAGAGACTTTGAACTTAAAAGTTTTCTTGAGTCGAAGTTACAGTTCTCAGAGGAGTATTAAATGCTGGAGCTTAGAAGCGCATTACTCTTCATGTTTTATTGAAGGCAGGAGTGCTGAACACCCTTGTTGCAGCGTGCCATGCTGGATAGGAGGCATTTAGAGCCTGCTGCCCTCACCCCTGCTTTCACACAGTGTTTTTGCACATGGACAGTTCCGAAAGCTGAATGCCTCCTTGGAGTTACTGCATGCCCAGGATTAACTGTTTAGATGAGCACAAAGGAGCCAGTCTTTCCTATAAATCCATTTGCTTCCTTTCCTGTGCTGAAATAATCCCTGAACGCTACTTGACTGCACCTGAAGGGCCCTCAGAAGAGAGGCAGCTGGAAACCTGCTGCGGAAACTGATGGCATTGAATTGCTCCCAAGCCTTTTCTTAAGAGTTTTTTTGGCATGAACTGAGGCTGGGTTGTAGACTGGAAGAGCAGCAGCCTGGCTGTGGCCTCCTCAGCTGGCTCTGGGTGCATTCCCAGTCCCTGTCCCCAGTCCCACACAGGAGAAGGAGGGTGAGCACAAAACAGCTGCCAAAATGTCTCCCGAGTTCACTGCCCCTTCTTCCTACACAACTAAAGAACCTGTGCATCAGCCAGTCCTAAATCTCAGTCTTTACATCTTTCTGTGTATTACATTCTTGATCTGCAAAGAAATCAGAAAAATGTCTTTGGATGTGTTTTTTGCACAATTAGTAATTTTTTATTTATTTGCCTTACAAAGGTGGGAAACTCTAGACAGCTTCATGCAACATGATGTCCAGGAATTATGTCGAGTGGTATGTTTATACTATTTCTTGCTGATCTGTGATGTATAAATTTGTCTCTTGATACTGTGTCTATATAAATATAAAATATAGTTTAGGAATGATCAGAGTAATAGTGGCCCTGATTAATTTAAATTAAGTCTCAAAGACAAAGTTTTTGCCTTGATTCCTATTTAAAAATTTGATTGCTTATGGCTGTTTGTGGGTGAGGAATTTGTAAAGAGTAGGGACGCTTGAAAGTAGCTGGAACATGTGCTAGTGTTACTTTTATAGGGATGGAGAGAAATGCAGTTTTGAAGATGAAATGCATTGTTACATCTGTGGGGGCTTCCAGACTCCAAGGAATGGAGTAGCTGGAGTAGCCCTCACTTTAGGGGGAAGAGGGGGATTTAAAGGACTAGAAAGGAGATGCCAGTACAAATAGACTAACATTTCATTTTTATCCAAGTGACTTAATATCTAATCAGTCAAGTAATCATGTGTGTGTGAGATGAATAAATTTAAAACCTGCAAGTTTATCTTGTGTAAAAACTGATTTTTCTTTCAGCTGCTTGATAATGTGGAAAATAAAATGAAAGGCACATGTGTAGAAGGCACTATCCCTAAACTGTTCAGAGGGAAGATGGTGGTATGTATTTAATACCTTTCTCAAAAATAATTTAAATTAACTCTTGTTACTTGTATAACTTGAACTTCCCTGTTGTTTTATTTCTGTTTCCAGTCTTATATCCAATGCAAGCACGTAGACTATCGATCTGAACGAATAGAAGATTATTATGATATCCAGCTAAGTATAAAGGGAAAGAAAAACAGTAAGTGACACATTGTGATATGCACCAATCCAATACTTCAACATGTTGGACAGCTTTAGTGCTTGTTGATTTCAGATGGGTTTGTTGGTGCACAATGATTGGAAATATCTGCTTCAGGACACCGTATTGAAAACGTTTTCAATGCAGAGAATGTTTTTGCCTGCATTACATTTCTTTTCTTTCCTTATTCCATTTCCTTTCCCTGCTCCTTCCTCCTTAATTCTCTCACTGGTATCTTTTCATAAAACTCCAAGAACTTAAGGAGTTTTCTGGTGTCATAAAACTGAGCCATGGTGATCACAGTGGTTGTCACAGTAGTTATAATTTATATATAAAAATGAACTTGGACAAAATAGGTTCTTATTTAGACCTGACCATAGTAATAAGCCAAAAAAAAAAAGAATTAACTGTTCAGAACAGCATAACAGTGGTCCCTTATCATCTCTTTACTGAGCACTTGGTGTACAAGGCATGGAAAAGGATGTGTAAGAGTCCAGCAAACAGAGGCATCTGGCTTGATGCTTAACAGTTGCAAAGTGAGGAGTTGTGGCAGACAGCTGTAACTGTCATTTTAAAATCTACTGATATTCTTAGATATGCCCCTGCAATATGGTGCATTTCTTGACATTCTTAACTAATGTAAAACTTTACTTAAAGTAAGGAAAGGGATATTCAAACACGAACTGCCATGTCCTAATATGTCATTTGATTAATACATTGCAGGCTAGAGTAAACGTAAATTTTTTCCTCCTTCTATACAATTCCCCAATCTTTTTTCATTTAGTTTTTGAGTCCTTCATTGACTACGTTGCAGTGGAGCAGTTGGATGGTGATAACAAGTATGATGCAGGAGAACATGGCTTGCAGGTATTATTTTTCTTTTTTAACCTGGTTTTAAATCTTACTTCTTTATCCTTGGTAAAACAACGATGTTGCAAAACCCATTCTAGATTTTATCAACTGATTTTGGTGATGTTTCTTCTTAGACAAGCTTTTTATGTAGCTCCTCTTATTTGCTGTTAGATTTCTTAAAATGGAGCTCCCATTTTATGGCAATTTAATTAGGAGTGAGTTTTATAGGTCCAAGTCTTCCAGTTGCTAGAATGGTTCACTTTTCCACCAGTCTCAAGACTGAGAAGTTCTTCCTCTTTGAGAAGTCTGTTCTTCCATGTGCCAAGTGAAAAAGCGGCATAGCTCTGAAAGTAACTTTGGAGAGCTCATGTTTGTATCCTCAGCAAGAACACCAAATGAACCCATGGAAATTAAACATTTATGTGTGCACATGTTGCTGAGCTCTTCAGCTGCACTTTGCTGTGCCCACTGGAGTAAGCTGAAGTCCCTTATAAATAATGTTTTACTAAAGCTTATTTCTGCAGCTTTGACATACCAGGTTTTGTCAGTAATGTTATATATATTCTTTAGCTGTTCTTAGGAAGGTGCAGTACAGTAGCCAAATACTTGTTGGTGGGATGCAATGAACATGAAATTCTTAATAGATCAAAAATTAGTTTTTTGCCTCCATATTCTCTCAATTTTATTTATGCAGGTAACTTGCTCTTAATGCAGTGAGGTGTCCACATATGCTTGTATGAGTGGCCTAAATTTATTTTACTGAGTTCTTGTGTTACTGGAGTAGCTCATGGGAGATTGGTGCAGCATTAGGATGCTTAACTTGCACCCAAGTTTTGAACCATTCTGGTGCACATGGTGTCATCAAGTCTATGAAAGTCCATATGAAGAGTGTCTGTGGCAAACAAGTATTTTGAGTTGCTAAAACTCCTGCAATTCCAACCCTCTATTTCCTTTAAAATGTCCAGGAGGCAGAGAAAGGTGTGAAGTTCCTAACGTTGCCACCAGTATTACACCTACAGCTCATGAGGTTTATGTATGATCCTCAGACTGACCAAAACATCAAGATAAATGATAGGTAAGTGGCTTGGTTGGTTGGTTTAGTGTGTGGGTTGGGGTTTTTTTGCAGAATTTAGACCTGTGAATGTATTTTACCAAAAAATAGCTTCCTAAGATCCCATTTCTTACCAAACTCTTTGAGAGGCAGGCATGTGCAGTCACACACAGTGGAGGTCCCCTAAAGGTGCACTGGTTGAGTGTTGAGGTTCAGAATGACAAATTGAATGCTTGGTAATTTGTGATTGTTTAGACCGTGAACAGGTGACTGCATCTTTTAATGGCTTGTGTAGCATTCTTTGTGTAGTGTCTGGCTAGGCTGCCACCAGAGTAAGCAGGATGAATAAGGAGTTACCTGCTTGCCCTCCATCTGTTTCTGTGGATGGAGGGAGAGCCATTTGCCCACTCACTGCAAGCAGAGGCTGATAATTTCTCGAGGAGATACATGGTTGGTTGTAAACTAAATGTGTATTGCAATTATCTCATTCTCACCAAGGTGAGACATTTCAGAGTAATGTTCCAGTCCAGTGGTACCTGTGCTAGGAAAGCTGCATTTGTCTGCTAGAAAATAACAGATTGTAAAGCTTTTGCCTTGACACAGTGAATCCCAACCAGCCCTAATTCAGTTAAAGTGTTCTTGCCCTTGTTACTGAGGGCATACTTTCCTGAGCTGCTTGAAAAGTTTATTTTTACTCCATATTTAAATAGTATAAATTCTGCCACTGTATGCAGTATGTTCTGGATAGAAATGGCATTATAACAGTAACATGTTCAATTTTTATACTTTGCTTTAGGAGTACACATAATGTTCCATAATAGTGCATAATAAAGTGTGTCTGTCTTAAGTACAAATACAATTGTCTTCATTCTTTTCAAAACTAGGTTTGAATTTCCTGAACAGTTGCCACTAGATGAATTTTTGCAAAAAACAGATCCTAAAGATCCTGCAAATTACATTCTCCATGCAGTTCTAGTACACAGTGGAGATAACCACGGTGGACATTACGTTGTTTACTTAAATCCAAAGGGCGATGGCAAAGTGAGTATTGAAAAGCACCTAAAAGTATTTGTGTGTTGTAAATGCACATATGCAGTTTTCATAATGGGCAAATGTTTAGAAATTTTGTCCCCTAAAAGAAGAGTCTGCAGACACACATGACTTTTAACAAAAGACTTCATAACTGAGGAAATCCCTTCACTTGTGTGTGTATGTGTTGAAGTTCTACTGCAATCAGATTTTATCCAGCATTTTTTTGAGGCTGACTTCGCTGAAGCAAATACGCGCTTTTCCAGTGGTTCTGTGACTCAGAAATTCAGCATGTTTGTATATGTCCCACTGTTCCAGGTTCAGGTGACTTGATTGGATTGGACATTTATAGGTCAGGTGCCTCTTCTCTTGAGTTGACTGGTTTTGTGTGTACATGACTGTTCATAGTAAGAGTAGAAGTCAGATTTTACTGTGAATTTGTTGCTATTTGTAATTTATTCTTAATTTGCCTTATTGTTATAATTTAAAATTTAATGTATATTGCTCTAAATGTACAAATAATTACTAGATGTCTTGTGCGTCACTGCTTTTTATTTCATTTTACACCAGAAAAGGTCCATTTTCTGTTTCCTACAGAAATACTAGGTATTTGAATAACAGTCTTAAGAAAAGCTTCCTGGAATAATTATTGTGCTCTTGGTACTGAGTGTAAAATGTTCAGTAAAGGTTTGGTATTTATGGACTTCCTTATGCTGAGCACAAGTAGCAGGTACCACAAATTATACTGAACTAGATTTCCTTTTAAAAGTCATGCCGCTTGAAGAGTAATTTTAGTTACTTCAAAGAGCTGAAAGACATGCCAGAAATAGGATTAATTTATCATTCAAGAACATGTTTTTACGTGTAAAATCATCTTTCTGTAACATTTTCTCCCTAGTGGTGTAAATTCGATGACGATGTTGTGTCGAGATGCACGAAGGAGGAGGCGATTGAACACAACTACGGGGGGCACGACGACGACTTGTCCGTGCGGCACTGCACCAACGCCTACATGCTGGTGTACATCAGGGAGTCCAAGCTCAGTACGTGTCCCCTCCGTGCTCCAAGGGGGACTTACAGGCAGGGAGGCAGGGCTATTTTACCTCTGAACTGTTGGCAGTCTTCCTATACAACAGGACTGCGGTATTTGCTGTCAGAACGTAGAGATCCCATAGGATCAACCAGCCGTTCTCTTACTTTTGGAAAGTGTGTGCTGCTCTGTGTCATCTTTTAGCTCAGTAAGGCACCTGCAAAGTGCTTCAACCTTGGCTGGTTTATAGGATGGAAAACTTAGTGAACTGTCTTCGGTAATGGAATTGAATCAGATTGATTGTAAACATGTAGATACATGTATGCTAAAAAAATGGAGTGGCGGTAAATATTTTTTTAATTCTGAACTGAATATTTCATTCAAAAGTCTGTGATAGGTATTTCATGGAAGTAGTGCCTTTTGGCTTGTCATAGAAAGTGCTTCTGTTGCCAAAGCATGATGATACCAAACCATGTTTTTAAGTGAAAGATGAAGAAAGATGGTTTTGACTTCAAATTAGAAGAAAGTCAAGTGTGTATGAAAAAGAACCTGTTTGATGTAAATCTTGAAATGACATAATAAAATCTGCTTTGTAGGTGAAGTTTTGCAGCCTGTCACCGACCATGATATTCCTCAACAACTTGTAGAAAGGCTACAAGAAGAGAAAAGGATAGAAGCTCAGAAGAGGAAGGAGAGGCAGGAAGCTCACCTCTATATGCAAGTGCAGGTCAGCTTTTGAAGCAGATCAAGTTACAACTACTTTACCATGAAAATGTAGAATATTGAGCCACCCTGAAGGCAAACCTTGATTTTCTTTCCTTTTTTTTTTTAAATTTTTGTTCTGAAGTAGTGTTTGAAGAGAAATAATGATTTTAGTGCTTTTAAGTATATTTACATGTGCAATGAATTGTAATAAAACACACAGTACTGTATGTTATAAACATACATGTTTTCTTTAGAATTTATTGTGCTTGTGGGTAAAAATAGTAAGTTCAGGTGAAAGGGAAAAGGACCAGGTTATTTCAAATGGCTGCCCTGCCACTGCACTTTTATCTCCTTCAGGAATTATTTTCTAAAATTAGAATGTATCTAGCCATAGGCTGCAGGTCTGGACTACTGCCAAACTGAGCTCATCAAGTAGAAGCAGAAGGAGAGAGTGCTTATATTTGCAATTATCTTTTTGGAAAAGCCAGATGGACTAGATTGTTATGAATTGCCTTAAGGAACCCTGTTTATGGCTCTTTCCAGAGCCCATCTGGCACAGGAAAACAGAGCCCATTTTCCATGTGCCTCCATGTTTCTTTGCCTGTTCTTTCTGGTGTTGATAAGCAGAGATATTGGTGAAGTTCAGCTTGTTCTGCACTGCATTTGCACTGAGCAGTTTGCAGTGGGACACTGGCAGCATTGCACTGTTTGTGCTTCTGTTAACAAGGAGTGCAGGGAGCTGTGGGAAACGGAGGGGAAGGGTTAGGTGGCCTCCTTGCATTACACCAGGCACAGAATTATGTAGTCTTTTTATTTTCTCCAAGTGCCAAGATTGTTAGAACACGTTCCAAGACTTGGGATCTAAGCATGACTGGTTTTTAATTGCTCAGGATTTGTAAGAATTAATGTATTTTAATTACTTGCACTGATGAGATTATCAATCACGATTTTTTAATTTCATTATAATCTGTATTCTTGCAAATTTGCTCCCTGAGAACATGAATAGTGTTAGCACTATGCCAGAGGGCCAGTGAGGTTGCATAGTAAAGCATCCTGAGAAGGTACTATGTGGTGCAGCTGGGCTAAGCTGAATAGTAACCTTTAAATGTCGTTTTTCAGATAGTGGCAGAGGATCAGTTCTGTGGTCACCAAGGCAATGATATGTATGATGAAGAAAAAGTGAAATACACTGTTTTCAAAGTATTAAAAAACTCCACACTTACAGAATTTGTTCAAAACCTCTCTCAAACAATGGTGAGTTTTCTGTAGCTCAATACCTGCATGTATTTGTTTTGTTACATTATGGTTGTTTCATAGCTCTTGTCTTCTCCACATGCTGACAGCAATCATAATTTGGACCTTTTAACACAGAAGATCTGTTTGAGTTTAATAAAAGCATCTTAGCCTATTTTTCCCTTGTTTTGATTTAGTTTCCTGTCACAATTTTATTTATTTTAGGGATTTCCCCAGGATCAAATCAGATTATGGCCAATGCAAGCTAGAAGTAATGGAACAAAAAGACCTGCAATGTTAGATAATGAAGCAGATGGCAATAAAACGGTAAGTAGTCACTGAGAGATGATATTACTTCTGTACATCTCCCATGATTTTTAGTTCTTTTTAAGAATATCTAACTTTGAGACATAAGATTTTTCAGGCTTTTAATTTAAAATTAATTTCACTGTATCTGGTGAAGTTTGATACTTGGGAAGACTTGAGGTTTAGTGGATTAATATGGATAGGAAGCAGGAATGTGGTTGGTGCATGATTTTTCTTCTGTGGAAAAAAGGTGTCATCGTGATTTTTTATGTTAGATTAAAAGAGAAATGTCCCTTTGACAAAAGGGGCAAACTCTCTGGATTTAATGAATTCTCTTGCTTAAAATGTAAAATGTGTCTAAATACCACAGAAAACAGAGATTGGTTTCAGTGTCCTTTTATTCTAAGACGAAGTAATGTCCTTGCCACTATAAAGGCAGCTGTAGGTAAACTCTTAAATTATAAAGAAGTGGGTTCATTTTAAGTAAAACCTACTGTTAGTGCTTCATCAAGGTTTTTGGTAGCTTTATACCTATATTTGTATGTCTTAATAAACTTCATAAACTTCCTTTAACACAACTTTAAGAAAAACCTCTCCCACATGTAGACTGTCATAAAGTTCTTGTATCTGATTAAAATGCAGATACCAGGTTGTTGTATTATGTTCTTCAGAGACTTTTTTTTCTTCTCTCACATCTTTCTACATAGATGATTGAGCTCAGTGACAATGAGAATCCATGGACAATATTTTTGGAAACAGTAGATCCAGAGATGGCTGCTACTGGAGCAACATTACCCAAGTTTGATAAAGATCGTAAGCATGTGGGCTAAACATTTCTGAAATACAAAATACTTGGATTTTGGGTATATCTCCAAAAACACTGTGCACATCTTTTTTCAATGGTGCCATTGATGTATCCATCAAACGACTGCAATGCTGAAATTAGTTTTTCTCATGCAGTTTTTCCTTCATTTCTCTTGAAGTGGAAGACGTGCTTTGCATGTTTTAGACTCACTGAATAAATTTCTCTCTATATTTTAAGGGCACCGAATTAATAAATCAAAGACACTTATTTGTTACTGTGTAAATAAAAATATCTAGGTGATCTCCTTCCCCCTCCCCAAGCCTTACTTAAAATTAAATCTTGTTTTTTCATTTGTAGATGATGTAATGTTGTTTCTGAAGATGTATGATCCGAAGACTCGGAGTTTGAATTATTGTGGACATATCTACACCCCTATATCCTGTAAAATACGTGAGTTCTGAATTTCAGTTTCATTGTTATCGTTGAAGTTTTTAATGGCAGTAGATTACACATACTTTCCCTTTAATAATAATTCCATCACTGAAACCACAGGTACACCACAGAAGCAAATTCTTTTTTAACCCAACACCTGAGAGTTTTCTTCCCCACGTTGTGTCAGTGACATTTTTGCAGGTCTGAGCCTCAGAACCCCACTGGCAGTCAGTTCATTGGTGCTGTACTCACCAGGTGTTACTGCCCATAAACAGCTGTTTCAGACCTGTAGTAGAGCTTGGGGATTTGATACTTCCCTTCATCTATTTTGATATTTTTGGAATATACTTTTGCATTAGCTTTTGAAATAACTCTTCTTTTCAAATAACTCTTCTTTCAAAAGTTGTTTCAAATAACAACCTTTCACTATGGCAACCCTGAGCAGTTGCTCAGCCTGAATTGCCTGTGAGCCTTGGTTTTCATATGGGTCCATTTAAGGAATTCAGCAAATACCCACTGACTAAAAAGATTTTAGTTTTTCATTTTGAGTGTCTCATTTTTAATTTTGTGTTTTAGCTGTCATTAATTTTTTTTTTTTTTAAGATACTAAACTTTTTCTCTGGGGAAGGGGCAGTGTTACTTCATCTCCTGGATTTTCAGTGACCTTGCACATATTTTTGTTCAAATGAAGTGGAAAGAAACCACAAATGTGTCTCTGGTTGAATGTCAACAAGGGAAACTTTAGCCTGGAAGGCTCTCTTTCTTAGGCATTGTAGAACCATCTACCCAAGGTGAAAAACAGGATTCTCTCCTTTCTGTAGTTGGTCTCACTAGCAATTAGTGCAACACGTTTCACATTCCTTTTTTTTCGCCCAACAGGTGACTTGCTTCCAGTTATGTGTGAGAGAGCAGGATTTCCACAAGAAACTAACCTTATCCTCTATGAGGTTTGGATTGATAGACTTTTTGTAATTTTTTTGCCTTTTGTATGCTGTAAAGAAAAAAAAATATTCATTAAAAAATGTTGCTCATAGCAGTGGTGATTTATAAATCATCAGCACTGTAATCTGTAACTTTGAAGTCTACAGTGCTGCAAGAGAGAAGCAGCAGAGAGTTAACTTCAAAACAGATTTAATATTAAACAGATAGAAGTTTAAGGCTTTAAAACAAAAAAAAATATCTCCATGAAGTGCTGCAGCTTTGTTGCTGTGTTAGAGAAGCTAATGCTGCTGACATTATTGGCCGTCGTGTTTTCAGTGCCCACCTTAGACAGTGGAGTTGAGAAAATGTTGCATCTTCTCCTTCCTTCCTTCCCTAAGTCAAAGTCAGCAAACAAAATCCTTAGTCTGCTATGCTGTTTCTGCCCAAATACACAAGCAGTAAATCTTCATAACTGCTACATTTATTGAGTGCTGAAGATGCAGATCTTGCCAGGGTAAAGTCCTTGCTACAGTAAGACCAAGGAATTGGGTTTTTGTTGCAATTTCTGGTAGCAGTCCTGCTGCTCTCTCTGGTGGTTCCAGGGCAGCACACACACTGCTGTCCTAAAAAACAAAGCTGTACTCCTTGCTCTGGGCAGGTCAGGGGTACAGTGTCATTCCAGTTTGTTGACACAGGTGCTTCTATCCCAAGAGGTCAGCCTGCAAGTATAAATATGTAATATGTGTATAGCTATTTTATAATACATGCATTGGATTTGTATAGATACATATCTATCCATTTGTTTCAGTTGAAAGAACGTACAGGTTACCTTATCTGATGATTTCTTCACTATTGTGACCTTTGTTTTTGCTTTTGTTTATTCTGTGATCAATTATTTTTGTTCTTTATTGCAGGAAGTTAAACCCAATTTAACGGAAAGGATTCAAGACTATGATGTATCTCTTGATAAAGCTCTCGATGAACTCATGGATGGTGATATCATAGTGTTTCAGAAGTATGTATTTTAAGGGGGCAGTTTATTGCAATTAAATCATCTGGTTCACTTGGAAAGCTGAACTTTCTTTAAGCTTTTTTATCAAGAGCAAAGTATTACATTCCAACAGTAGTTCATTCAGCAGTTCTCATTTGTTTGTTCAAAGGGGAAATGAGCAAATATTGGTGGTATTTGAGTTATCACGTGCCACGTTACTTAAGGAAAAGGTGTCCTCCTAGTTTAGCAAACAAATAACCCAAAATAGGTCATAATATTCCCAGAGTGTGTTCGGCAAGGTATCTGATTTGTGCAGCTTTGTACTGGAGCCACTGTAACACAGACAGAGCCTTGCAGCACTTCAGATCCTGGGCTCAGTACCGTGGCCGCTGGACAAGGCTCTTGGAGCTCCTTTCAGCCCAGAACTACACTAAACTGCTTTCCCTTTTTGCCTCTCCCTTATGCTCAGTCAGTTCCTTACTGGTCTGCAGTGATGAGATGCTCCCAGTTTGCCTGAGCACGTGCAACTTGTAGGTGTCCTGTTGCTTCAGCTGGAGATTTCTCCAAGGCAAAAGGGGAACTCCTGCATCTTGTATGCGATAAAGGGATCTTTCATAAGCTTGGCAGGGCTATAAATCAGCATTTCTATGCTCTCACTCCTGATGGTCACACCCAACTGTGTTGCTCTGTTTCTCTCCATGGGCTGACAGTGGGTGGAAGCCAGCTAGTCTATCTACAGCACTCTTACCCCAGATTATGTGAGATGAATGTATTTCTCATGTCATGCCTTGGAACTCGCATTCCCAGTTGACCCAGTTGGTGTTATGCACCCTTGGCTGGCTGCTGACTCCTGGGTAAGTGCACAGCTTGTACCCTGGTGCTATTTCTGTGCAGAGAAGTTGGGGTACCAGTCAGGAGTGACCCAAACCATCCCCTGCACCCACTGTTCTGCCTCTCTGTGCCAAGGAATGTTGTCCATCTGGCCTCTGTGCAAAGCAATTGATACAGGGGTTCATGGAAAGCTGTGCAGCATCAGTACAAACACACAGGGATGTGCCAGGGTGGGAGGGAGGGAGGGCTCCTGCTGTAATAATGGTGCTGTGAACCCTCAGGAGTCAAGAGTAGGGCCAGGCTGCTGAGTGAGCAGCACAGCAGGCGAGGGCGCCGGGCCCTGACCACACAGACGCCGGGCCTGGGTCACTGCTGGCTGTGTCAGTCCTGCTGTGTACCAGTGGTGGCTCTTGCAAAAGGTTTCTGAACTTCATCTCTGTATCTCTCCACTGTTGCTGACTGACTGTAGAACACGTTTTTAAAAGCCCCAACTGCCTGTGTGTGTAACTATGTGATGTGTAATGGTATCATCATTTGTTTGCTCTTGTAGGGATGACCCAGAAAATGATAACAGCGAGCTCCCAACAGCTAAGGAATACTTCCGAGACCTCTATCACCGTGTGGATGTCATTTTCTGTGATAAAACCATCCCCAATGACCCAGGCTTTGTTGTTACTTTATCCAATAGGATGAATTACTTTCAGGCATGTGTCCTGTTTCTCTTTTGTTTCCTTGTTCTGAAAGTTACTTTTGCACAAGTTCACAAATGCATTCTACATACTTTTAGAAAAGTTATAAAACTGCCCATGTACATTTTTTGCACTGAGTTGAAGAAAAATCTAAGGAAGCCACTAAGGCTTGTGAGAAGAAAATACTATAAACCCCCCACTTTTATTAATAATGAGTTATTTGATAATAGGTTCTTTCTTGGTAGGCCATTCTGCTCTGTCAGGGAAATAATATTCTCATGAAATCATGCATTTGCTTTCAAAGTGACATGTAAAACTTGCTCTACTTATTTGGCCGTTAAAAGGAAAATACCTTGGGAATCTAGTGATACCTATTTTGTGCTTGTAATATCAACAACAATAGTTATTTTGTAGACCAAGCTGTATTGCTTTCTTCACACAGTGCAGTTTAATGCTCAGTGACACTAACAGATCAAACCTGTTGTGTTGATAATAGATGGGTTGGGGTGTTTAGATGAGTAAAACTGGACATGGAAACACAAGAAAAAAATTGAAATAAAGTTGGTCTGATCTATTAAGAGCTTGAGTAGATTTGACTCCCTGCAGTTCTCCTGCAGTTGCTTTTGTCAATGTCAAAAAAACCTCACTTAAAACCAGACAGTTTTATTTTCTGTCCCCAGAGGCAGAGGCTTTGAGCACCTGCATACACAGGGAAAGTCAGGGATGAGTTTTGCTGTCCTGTTCTCATCATCTGTTTTTAGGCCAATTGCTCTCCCTTACTTTCTTTTCACTTGAAGTGTAAGGTCTGTATAGTTTGAGGTTTCTTGGTAAGGAAACCAGAATGCCCCTGCCTTTTGTGAAGCAGTGATGTGAAATGTACTCATGGGAGTAATGTGGTGTTATTGCTCAGCAAGCTAACTTACTTGGAGTGAATTAAAGGAGTGGGAATCTTCAAAGAGCAAGTCTTACTTATTTCCCTAATACTATAAATTAAAAAAAACCCAAAACCAGCAAAAAGCAACCAAACAACAAAAACAAGCAAAAGAAGAATGGAGCTGTTGTTGTGGATTTAGTGGCCTTTTGGCACTAGTACCTTACTGTAATAAAACAGTTTCCTCATTTTTTTTCTTAGTATATCTTATTCTGTGTCAGTTGTTCAGAAGCTAACAAAACTAGTTTATTTAGCCTTGAGGAGGTAGGCATAGTGGGTTCTCTCAGAATTCCAGTAGGATAATGTTCTTGTCATGGAATGAATGACTGTATGATTGTAGAGCAATGTCATAACTATGTGAAACAATTCAGAACTTACCAAAAATTTATTTTCAGGTTGCAAAGACAGTCGCTCAGAGACTTAACACGGATCCAATGCTATTACAGTTTTTCAAGTCCCAAGGGTAAGATGAATTCCTTAATATTCTGTGTCTAAGCTGTTCCTCAAAAATAAGCCTTTTCCAGGTTGTTAACTAATTCTCTACCAGTAAGATGGTACCTTTCTGGCAAGCACAGCAGGTTGCTTTGACAGTTGAAGTATTGCAATGTCTGTCTCTAGAGCCTCAAAGAATTGCATGTTTTAGAAGAATTCTAGTAAATGTCATTTTAAAAATCATTAATTACTTCAAAGCCTGATGCTGTGGGATAAATTGCTAAGCTAATGCAAGTGCTGTTTCAGTGAATGCAGATTTCTAGAATGGAGGAGAGCAGAAACAAGCATACATAAAAGCAATATTTTTGCTGATTTTACAAGTTTAAATTCAGGAGTTAGTTCACTGAATTCCCCCCTCCTCCCTCAAAGTCTGCAAATGAGGTTCTATGAAGATGACGACAATCTAACAAGTTCACAGGTGCTCAAAGGGATATTTCTGGTTAAAGTGGTGGTTTTACGTGTGTTTGTGTAAAACTAGATTTGGATCTGTGTAAAACCATAGCAGAAAGTGTATTACAGCTCTGTGTATGCGCTGCAGGAATAATGCACACACAAAACTCACATCTTTCTGTATTCATGGAAATGTAGATGCTCTTTAGTTACCTGAGGCTATCTCCCTTCATCATCAGTGAGAATCTGAGTAGCTCTTTGTAGTTTCCAGTGCTGTGGTCACTGTGGAATTTGTTGTGTCATATGGCTCCACAAATTAACCTTTCACAATTTAAAGCATGTGCTGCTATGCCAGTAATTTCAGAGGAATGTAGGTCTGCCAGCCTGCAGCACTGACGGTGAGCTTGTAAACATCCAGGAGAGTTAACACACACCCTGAATGGTTTTCTGTTCCCACAGCCCAGCTGTGTTTAAAAATCACTGAAGTTCTCTGTGTTGTGCTGCTTAGGCTGTGTTAGCAATTACGTGAAACTGAAAGCAAGTAATAAAAATGTTCTTGGTGCTTCAATTTACTGAGCAGTGATGGATTTTGAAGAGATGGATTTTAAAAACATATTCTCTTTCCTTCTGTAGTTATAGAGATGGCCCTGGTAATCCTCTTAGACATAATTATGAAGGTACTTTAAGAGATCTTCTGCAGTTCTTCAAGCCTAGGCAACCGAAAAAACTCTACTATCAACAGGTAAGAGTCTGTTCTTTTTATTGGGATGAGCTATAAAAAATAATTCTGCCCTATTCAAAGTATGCCTAAAGTGTTTTTCTTTTCTTTCTTAAGCTCAAAATGAAGATAACTGATTTTGAAAACAGAAGAAGTTTTAAGTGCATATGGCTAAATAGCCAGTTTAGGGAAGAGGTGAGTGAAGCCATTACACGCTTGATGTCATTCCTGTGTCAGAGCTGGTATGGCTGTGGTTATGGGTCACACACTCTACCCCTGAGTAACACAAAAAATAGAACAAAGTTGTACATCATGTAAAAAAATTCTAACAACAGCAAAAAACACCTAAAGACTACAAAAAATGTAAAAAAAAATTAGGTCTGTTAACAAAAGGTTTGAAGGTAACATAGGTGTTGACTTTAGTTATCTTTTCAAGATGAGTGTTTAAGGAGAACAGTCTGGTGTGTTCTGTGCTGTCATGTGGTTGTTTACATTTTCAGATCTTCTAATGATTTTTGTGTTTCAAATCCCACAGGAAATAACAGTATATCCAGATAAGCATGGGTGTGTGCGGGACCTGCTAGAAGAATGTAAAAAAGTTGTAGAACTCTCTGAAAAAGGTTCAGGGAAATTAAGGTAAAGCTGGAAGACTATGATTTCTTCTATGTGATTGTGTAAATTTTATGCTGCAAAGTATCTGTAGAATTTAAAATGCTGTAGAAACCATTATTAACAGGTTAAATGTAATATTGTGTTAAAAGCTTCCAGATTCCCACTGTTAAGAGTTCTTCTTAACTGTAAATATAAATTTTACACAATTATTTATTTTGTATTTAATATAGTTGCATCATTGAGTTTCATCAATTGTATTTGTTAGCCACAACTTAATAATTGTTTAAAATCAAAGCATTTCATGCTATTCACTTCTCAGGAGTTACAGGAGTTAAAAGTGAGGTCATTTAAAGAAGATACATAAGATAATCTCCACTAGAAACCTATATTTTGTAATGGCACATCCTGGCTTTTTGCCATGAGCCAGAAATAATTTAACCTCTTGTGGCTTTACTGCTTAATTTTTACTAAAGATTGAATTTAAAATTTTACAAATACAATAGCTGCATCAGTTTACATTCTACACTAATCTCTCTCAAGGTTTGAGAAAGAAATGTTGCATTGATTATTTTTTTTTAAATTCATTTATTTAAATGCTTTTCCTGTTTATCTTTAAGGCTGCTAGAAATTGTAAGTTACAAAATAATCGGTGTCCATCAGGAGGATGAGCTGTTAGAGTGTTTGTCACCTGCAACAAGTCGAACGTTTCGAATAGAGGTAAATTGTGCTTGTCTTAAAGAAGCTTTAAAACTTGGCTTTGAGAGAGGAAGCTCTCTCAAGTGGATGCTGATTTTTCAAGTACTGTGATGTTTGTACTAAGATTACATGATAATATTATGTGTATTTTTAAAGATAATGCTTTTAAGGTCGTCCTTTGTTCCATCTGCTTCCCTCTAATGGTTTCATTCTTTCATTTTTACATATGTTTTTTATAACAATACATGAAGACTTTGCAAGAGTCTGTCCATAGGACATTTAATGTCTTGGCAATAATTCCAAGGTTTGTTTGAGAGTTCACAATAGAAATGTTTATACTTAGAACCCCCTTTTGTACTCTTATATTCTAGAGGGCTTTGTTTCCTTTTCTGTTACATTTGAGGTTCTTAAGGCAAATTTGATACTTAGAGAATTTTTGTTTTCCTAAATATCTCATTCAAATCTGCTAACTTGCCTCAAAGATCAGAAATAAAAAAAAAAGAAGTTTCCAGTGTAAACTGTAATGAGGAGGTGACAAGAGGCCTGTGTTGCTGTCAGCTAGTTCTGCACTGATAGAAGATTTCTTGTCAAAAAAAGTTGTTCAGGGAAGCCAGGAGAGTATTTCCTGAGTAGGGGAAGCTGAAGTGCTGTCATGCCAGGGACGAGGGACTCTGGTAAAAGGCTCTGTCAAACATGGCTCTTCTAAATGTTTTTGAATGGAATTGTTTTAGATCAGTAACATCAATAATGCTTTGAGTTTCTTAATAACTGGAAAAATAACTTAAAAGCTTTAGTTTCTTTTTGTGGAAGTTTAGCTGACTGGAGTCACAATTCTCTGTCTGGATCTAGGAAATTCCTCTGGACCAGGTAGATATAGATAAAGAAAATGAGATGCTAATCACAGTGGCACATTTCCACAAAGAGGTTTTTGGGACATTTGGAATTCCGTTCTTGCTGAGGATACACCAGGTGCAGTATGCCTCCCTTTTTCTCTCTGTGGGATTATACTGATGATGTTTTCTTTAAATACTGTCAAAGAAATGCATTAGTTTAAGAAATGTGTAGGAAAATACAGCTCTTGTATCCAAGGTTGTGCCCCATCTGTGCCTTGTTATGGTTAAATCATTTCCCAGCTCAGTTCCATTTGCATATCCAGATTGTTCAGTGTTTCAGTGAGCCTGTGCAAGGAGGCATTTGGCATCAGCTGTCAAATCAGTACCACCCCCTTCCCCTGACCCTGCAGAATCCCCCAACAAACCCAGAACCCCATTTCCAATAGCACTTGAGTAACTGCAGTGCAGAGTTGTTGGCAAAAGTGGCCCAGCCACGGTTGCTCTCACTGAGACATGTGATTATGGAAAATGGGTTTGCTTTCTCCAACACTTTCTGAGGTGACTTTGCATTTCATCCCTTCAGTAATTTGATGTGCTTTATCTTCTAGAGCTGAAAGTTAGTACAAGAACAAAAGCTAATTTTGAAAGCTTAATTTAAATTTTCAAGTTTTTCTGTGGTGCTGCTCCAGCTGAATGTCACCCTGATTCTCTTAATATCAAAGTGTATTTCTGGGAACAGTTAGCCATTTGCTTCTAAACTTTTTCTGGTTCATGTATGTTACCTTGTATGAAAATTACCTACTTTTAAAAATTTGGGAATGAGAAATATGTCTATCTCTCTCTCTACCTCTAAAACTCTAAAATTAGAATTTTACTAATTTTCATATTTTTGATCAAAGAGTAAAACCTCTATGGTGATTTTGGTGGAAACCATTTGTCTGCATTTCCTTCTTATGACAGTTAATATATATTATTCATCTTTAAATTGATGGTATCTGTCACTTTTTTGGGCAGTTTACATAGATAGGGAGCAGAAAAATACTACAAAAAGTAGTTGTATGCTTAGCAAGAATATGAGGGGTTTTTTTACAAATTCCTATTTGGTGCTGATTTTCTATCTGTGCTGCTTAACTTTAACCTGACTTTTACCCACGTATCAGTGGAAGTGCCTGGCCAATTTGTGGGGCAGTTTGCATAATGGTGAATCAATAAGACTTTTAAAGTTCCTGAATTTAGAGCAAGTTGCCTGCTGTTATTCCATATTGTAGAGAATGATGTTGACACTTGTGTAATTTTGTAAATAACAGAGGGATTGAGGCAATGTTTTTCAATGAAGCTTAAAGCAGGAAATACTAACAGCTTCCCTTTTTTTTCCTACATTTTTTTGACATTAAAAATCTTGTTGTAATTATTAGGGTGAACACTTCAGAGAGGTTATGAAGCGGATTCAGACAATGCTGGACATACAAGAAAAAGAATTTGAAAAGGTAATTTCAAGTTGCGAGAGTTTTTATTGCTGACTGTAAACCCTAAATGAGTTTATTTTAATAAGTTGGAATACCACAGACTTGGGATAAGTGTAGATTTTGTGTGATAGAACAGCTTGACTGAAATAATGCTTTTTCTAGGACTAATTAGGTAGGATCAGTATATCTGTATTGCACCAAGAGAGATACTTGGCAAAACATTAAAGTAACCCAGAAAAGTGTAGCTGGTGTGGGACCTTTAGAAGCCACCCCCACTTCACATTGCTGCTCAGAGCAGAACGTGACTCAGTCAGGCTGTGCAGGGTTCTTGAGTTGCAATTTGTAAACTCCCAAGGGTGGGAGTTCTGCCCTGTTCTGCACACAGTGTTTTAGAGTATTTCCACTATCATTGGGAAGGCTTTTCTTGCACATAATCAGAATGTTTCATTTTGCAACTTGTGGAGGTCACCTCTGTGCAGTTTTTTGAGAAGAGTCTACTCCTGTGCACCATCCTCCAAGTGATGGAAGGCTATAGATGCCCTGTCAGCCTTTTCTTCTCTGGGCTGATCAGAACCCATTTCCCAGAGGTTCCTGTACCCCAGGTTCCCCCGCAGTCCCCTCATGGTCTCACTGGACTGTTGCTGCACTTGCTGCAGTTTGTTGCCCTTTTTCCCTGGAGGGCCTGGACCTGGACACAGTATTCCAGGATGTGGGCCCATGATTTCCTGAGCATTTATTTTGTCCCATTACCCAGGTTGTTGATGAGGGTTTTAAACAGGTTTGGCCTTTTTCAGCCCCTGAAGAATACTACTTATAACCAGCTGCAAGTTAGATTGTGAACTTAGGCTTGAAGACTTTATTTTAGTGTCATATCCTACCACTTGGTTTTTGTGGTTTTTTTTTCTTTTCATAGTTTAAATTTGCCATTGTAATGATGGGCCGACACCAATATCTCAACGAAGATGAGTATGAAGTGAACTTGAAAGATTTTGAGTCCCAACCTGGTAAGTTGTTAGACAACCTCACTATTCTTTTGGCCTGCTGAAGTTGCTCTGCCAGTTGTTATGTGTTTATCCTTAGCTCAGGATGCAGAAAGAGTTTGTTCTTTTTACATGACATACATTAGATGTAGTGACTGAGCAAGTATTTATATACACTTGCACACTGAGCAGTGTTACATGTATGTGTTAGTCCAAGAATATGTATTTTATAAGCATGTAGATAAATAACCCGTTTCCTTTTGAGTTAAAAGATTGCATTTGAGTGACCAAATGGGTCCAGTGTCAGTATAACACACTTTACAGCATCAGTTGTGCCTTACCTTTATTGTCCATCTACTCCCTTGCATGTTTGATTCTCGTGGAAAAATAATTCTTGTTCATTCTTGATCTCCTCAATGAATCTGAAGATTCTAACAAGAACATTAAATATGTCAGTAAGATGCTGTTAAGATTTTTTTTTTCCTAAGAGATGATTCACCAAGATACAAATGTGACTCCATTCCAGATTTGTGTCTGGATGGGCTGCCAGCTTATTTACTTGACTGATATTTAAACCTCTGTTTTCTTAGACATTTACACATGGGAGAAACCAGGTTAGTCCTTCAGGAGTTCCACCACAGGAGTGTTTCCAGTCATAGAATGGTTTGGGCTGGGAGGTGCCTTAAAGACCATCCCATTCCACCCTGCTGCTGTGGGCAAGGATGCCACACACTAGACTGGTCGCTCAGGGTCACATCAAACCTGGCCTTGGACACTTCCAGGGATGGGGCAGCCACAGCTTCTCTGGGCAACCTGTGCCAGTGCTTCTAAATCCAAATCTCTCCTTTTTCTCTTCTGAGAGTTCTGTTTGGGAATGGCACCTTTGGATCCACAGTCAGGGATCCATTGAAACCCTTGAATTCATTGGGGTTTCTTCTCCCAGCTTAGCTGATTGTTCCTCTCTGTGAGTGGCACTGGCTCTCTGCAGTTCTATTTTTCTGACATTTAGGAATTCTGGTTTTTTATTGGTAGGTTTTGCTAGGGTCGAGTTTTCTCCAATTTTTCCCAGCTGTGTTCTGGATTTATGTAACAGTTGTAAAGAAATCCTGTAACTGTCCATTTATTTCAAAACCTGCTGGGCACTTTGCAGGAGCCTAGCAAACAGTCCTTTTGTTGTGTATGTAGCACAGGCACATCCATGGCTCGTGGCTTGCCAGAGCTGTGAGTGCCTGCAGCTGCACAAGTCACCTGAGAGCCCAGGAGTGTGTCACTGCAGGACCTCTTCGTGCACTGCTTGGGAAGGGTCTAGGGATGGTCAGCTTGGAGGTGGACATTTCTCCACAGACAGATAAATTGTCTCTTGTGTGGTCAGAGCAGGCAGAGTCCTGATTTTATTCTGGGAGTCATCCCTCTTGGGTCAGGGAGGGAAAGGCAGTAGTCTGGAATGAACTGTTGGACTTGGGTGAGCAAGGCAGAGACAGTGGTCAAAACAGCTTGAAAAACTGATCAGGCAACCAGATCAAAACCACAGAATGTGTCAGAATGTGGAAAAGGGAGAACTTGAACTGTTTGTAGGAATTGTAGGGAATGTGAGAGCAAAATGTTTTAATTTGAGAGTTCATGGAATTCACGCCTTTGATAGAATGTGCTTTGATAGAATTAATTTCTACAAATACCAAATTTTAACACATGCTGGAGTGATGGAAGCAAAGCTGTGGCATTCTCCAGTTTGGCTGGCATAGCTGATGTCAATAGTGTCCCTCTGCTTTGCCAAGGTACACCAACTATAGCCATGACTGTGCTGGCACCAACCATGTAGGACCTAATTTCTTTCTTGAAAAACATTCAAATTCTCCCACTAAGATTTGGCGGCTCTCTTTTAATTTGACATTGGCCATTATGTCAAAGAAAAAGAAAAACCAAAATAATTTTGATTGAAGAAAATATATCACAAAATGCAGATGCAGGCAACCAACAAGGTCACATGTTTTATGCTTTAGTGGTTGCAGTTGATGGCTTTGAATGTAGAATGTTCTTTCCTTGCTGGGGGCCTCTAGTTTCTGCCTTTATCGTTTCACTTCAAAGAACATTTGATGCATTGAGGATGCCTTAAAAGAGAATTTCTCCCCTTTGCAAGAAGTATGTGGACTGTGGTTTATCATGAAAACTAGCAGTAGAATAAATAATACTGGTTTGAACAAGTGAAAAAATCTCTATGTTTTCTTTGCAATCTAAATGATAGGGTTTTTTTCTTAGAAAATAAAGAGGAGGGTCAGTTTCATGACTTCTTAATTAGCATTATTTGCATTTTACATTAATTTAACAGATATTCCCAGTTCAGCCAGGTGATAGGAGTAGCAGAGATTATGGCAAATACTGTGGGTTGTCGTGTTTCGATGGCAGATTCCTCCCTGTTTGAAACAGGCTCAGCGCTCTGGTGAAAGCTGGTGCTCTGATGTGCCTCTGGCCATGAGCTATAACAGCAGTTTTCCTGCTTTAGCACACCCTTCACTGCTGTAAGCTCCGGTAGGTGACTGAAGAGGAGAAAAACCAGGTACCTGATGCAGAAGGAGCTGTGGAATGTGCAGCTGGGAGGAAAGCCCTGCCCCGCTGGCTGTGGGGCTGCTCTGCCCTCCCCCGTGATTCCCAGCAAACCGTGGACAGGGCACACAGGAGTGGCTGTGTAATGGAAACGTTTTTCCAATTTAGTCTTAAAACTTCATTATTTTTTTTCTCTTTTCTTTTCTAGGCAACATGTCTCATCCAAGGCCATGGCTAGGGCTTGACCATTTCAATAAAGCCCCAAAGAGAAGTCGCTACACTTACCTTGAAAAAGCTATTAAAATCCATAACTGACTTACTTAACCAGATTGTCAAGGCAAGGGACAAAAATAAGTGTGTGTGTGCACCTTTTTAACAACTGTAGAACTTTGGTACACGTGCACTATATCTGAAGTCTTCAGCAAGAGGATTTGCTGCTGATGTTAATTTTATTTTGTTGAGGCTGTTCAGTTTGGCTTCTCTGTATCTATTGACTGCCCTTTTTGAGCAAAATGAAGGTGTTTTTATAAAAGCTTGGATGCCAATGAGAGTTATTTTATGGTAAACGTAATGCAAGGCAATTGTCAGCATAATGAGGGAAGAGTTTAGTAGAACAGTTGACATTGGCAAAATTATTTGTCTGTAGTACGTTTATAGATGGCATAAGCTGACTGGCTGCCCTTCCCGTGTGGTGTTCACCATCACTGCAGCTAGTAAGTCTTATGTTTAGACTCACATCAGATTTATTTCCTTCAGTTATACTTTAAATGACATTTTTGTGCATTTGTAAATGCAAAAGAAAAACTCACATCATCAATAAATAGCAATCTCTACTTCATTGTGTACATTGTTGGCACTTATTCGGGATTTTTGTCTCCTCCAGCTTCATAGAATCTTTTTTAATAAACTAGTTTTCATTTAATTTAGTCAATACTTTGCATCCTGTTTTGCCAAGTGGATGCCCCGAGTCCTAAAAAGAGATATTTGGGTCTTTTTATTAAATTTCCAACCATTGAGAAATACCGTTGCGATTGATTATGCCATCTTCTGGCAAATAGAATGACACTCAAAAGTTGGCAAAAGCAAGTGAAAAGATTATAAATATCATTAATTTAGTTACCATGGGAAGAGATGGGGAAAACACAAGAACTAGCCTTTTAGCACAGAGGGCATGCTCACTAGTGTTTTAGTAAGCTGTTGACTTTGTATAAAAAAGGAGGAAAAAAAACGAAAAAAGAAGAAAAAAAAAAAGAAAAAAGAAATTGTATATTTAATGAATGAACATGTACAATTTAACACTTGGAGGTTAATTTTATTGGGTGAGTCTGCAAGTGAATTTCACTGATGTTGATATTCATTGTGTGTAGTTTTATTTCAGTCCCCAGACTGCTTCCTTTTCTTTGGAGCTAATGCCAGCCGCGTGTCTAGTTTTGAGTGCAGTAAAGATAGAATCAGCAATTCACACTTAATTTTACATTCTTTTCCAGTATTTTATTTTGTTTCTGTAGCCGCAGTGTACAACTCCTCTTCCTGTATATTGCCTTTTTTTGCTGGAAAATGTTGTATGTTGAATAAAATTTTCTATAAAATTTTTTTCGATGAGTGATGACATGGACATTGAAGAAGATTTCTCCTCTCCTTGGAAATAGAGTTTTGGGAAACGTTTTCATTCATGAGATTTTGCTAAAGGTGTGGGGTTTTTTCCTTAAGTGTTGACAATTGTATAATCCTCATTGGTTGTTTTGGGGAAACTTTGTGGGGTTTTCTGTTCAATAATTTTGGGGTTTGGAGATTTTTTTGGGTTTTGGTTTTTTTATGTCCTAACTAGTAACATTTGAGCTTAACGAATAAAAGGTTTTCCAGGAAGGAGCCATGTACAAAAAAGACAAATGGAAAAATTATTTTACTAGTTTGTTTGTAAAGCTTGTAGTAGAGTCTTTGTGGTAGACTGGACTCTGCCTGTACAAAATTTTGTGGTCCAGATTCTCAAGTCTAATATTATAAATGGTGTAAAGTGAAATCTGGAGTCTCTAAAGGTAAGGTCTCTTCATAGAGTAATAGATTCCCTCCCTAATGTGTTCCCTGTATTCATAACCAAAACAGAAGGTGCAAGTTCTAGGTATGTTTGATTCTCCTTTTAGTTTGTATCTTGCAGTGCTTTTAACTGTCTCTTATTTCCAGTCAAGGCAGACTAGTTGTTTACTTCTTTTTGTTGTCTGAGTGTGTAGGTTAGCAATAGAAGGGAAGTGCTTAACTGGCACGCCCTAAGTGGAGAAAGCTTTCCTTTGCTTTGCATTTCCATCCAGCTGGTGAGAATTGCACCATCCCGGTGGTGTTTTTACTGGTACTTGGATTGTCTCTACAGGCTTCCAGTAAATGTCAGGATTTGTTTCCAACCTGTTCTGTGAAATCAGAGGCTCCGGTCAGCAGTAGTAAGCCCTAATTACATTTAGTGTTGTTTAGACTGATATAAAATTGAGCTTGTATCTGAATGTCACTGAGTTTTCACATTAATTTATGGGATGTTGGCAGCTTTTAGGGACTATCTTAAGAAACACAATCCTTCCTATTTCAGAAGAAAAAGCCGCTAACAGTAGATTTTGGGTGCCTTTCGGTTTTCAGATGGGTGGAATTTTTGTGCTTCAGTATTTGTCCTATTCCCACACTAGTTTGGTGAAGTCCATACTTTGAGGCATTCCATATGCAGTTTTCAATGACAAGGATTTTCTGAAAAAAATTTTTTTGGAGCACAAGTAACTTGTTACTCAAATGGGGAAACACCTATAAAGAGAAGAGGAGGCCAGGAGGGTTTCTCAGGTGCAGTATGTTTGTTTAGTTCATTTAAAAAAATTCACAAGAATACAGTCTTCAAAACTGCCATGCTTTCCATTTCTTTATTCGGATTTTGGAGTTATCTGGATGATAGACAGTGAGTGCATTAAATTAAGGTAATGGTAATGTAAGTGTTAAGCAATAAGGATGTAATTTCATGGTACACAGTGTCAGAGCAACATGTTGTTAACGGCCCATCCGAATTCTCCCTACGAAAATAGCAAGCGTTGTTCCTGTAGATTTACATAGTGCCTTTTATCCTGAAGGAGTCCAAAGCATTCTGTGAAATGTGAGCAGATCACACCAGTGACATAGTTGCTGACTAGAGAGTGACAGCCAGCCCCAGCCCCCTTCACCCGCCCAGGCTGGCACAGCCACCCCGACAAGGCAGTGCTGCCGCAGGACGCGCCAGGGCCCGGCCGTGGCCTTCCCGCAGGACGAGCAGAGCGAGTGCCTCCCGCATCCCGGATCTACCTCAGCTGCTGCCCTCCGGAGCTCCTTGCCAGCATCCCCGTGCCAGCATCCCCGTGCCAGCACCCCCGTGCCAGCAGCCCCGACCCGGCCGCCGGAGCTCGGACCTGCCCGGCCACGGGCGCTGCGCTGGCTGCGGGCAGCAGCGCCCACGTCGGAGCCACGCCGGGGGGTTGCTGTTTGATATCCTCTGTGAGAAATCGTTTTCTGTAGGAACTGTACATATTGTAAATAAAATAGCCTAGGGTAAACACTGCATTGGTGTCTTGGCCCTTCATTTTGGAGAGGATTGGGAGTTACAGCTCATGGGTCGCTCAGAACTCAGGGAGGTTTTGGTTAGATCGAGTACATGAAGTTTGCAAACTTCAGCCAAATTGTGTGTCAGGAATGGCATTAATGTAAGGTGTGCTGGCCAGGAGGTGAATTCTGACTTGTATGTCAGCTTCCACATTTTGAGTCCTTGTTTTTCCTGAAATATTTTGGTACTGAGGTGCAGAGTGTCACTGTTTGATGTGAGAGCAGCGAGTGTTCATTTATTGTTGGCTGTTTACCCTGCCTGATCTTTGGGGTCACAAAAAGGGGGGAAATGTTCACATGTGTTATGTCCTAATCTGGCTCCAAATCTGTATTCAACTTAATTTCTGTCCCAGATGATGTTGAAGTTAGCTGTATACCAAGCACAGCAGGAGATTAAATTTGCTATGGCTGGAAGCCTTTATTTTTTATTAAATACTTGTGTAAACTATTGTACCTGTAAATAGTGGTGTAAAAATGTCCTAGCTGCTTCTGTTAAATACCTCCTGCACATCTCAAGTCATATATTTATATAATTTCTTTGCTATGTGTATATTCATGTGGATTTGGGTTTTGCACCTTTCCTGATGAATGTCACTGACTTGGTGCCTTATTTACCAGTAATTAACAGCAAAGCTTGTGCTTTCACAGCCAGATTTTAAAATGGAGAAAAATCTTAACATCCTAAAAAAATGTGTGAATTGGTCAAACCTGTTGTGCTGCCATCTGCGTGGCTGCCTTCAGTCCTTGTGGGTTTGTATTCTGTCAGGTCACAGCGGCTGGGGTGACCAGTGGAGGGAGAGTCACTGACCTTGGTACGGAGGAGGGAAGGCTGGGGCAGCTTGGCCTGGGCCTTGAAGAGGCTGGGGAGTGTTGGCTCTGGGTTTCATGTAGGGCCCGGAAAACGGTGGTTTAATAGCTTTTACTTAACGTCGGTGATGTTTTTTCACGTCTCACATTTTGAAGACTGGGGTTTCTATAGTCTGAAGGCTGCAGTGATGTAGGTGTTGAAGTAAAAAATGTGTGTATGCCCAGCCTAGCTGAACTAAACTGGGATCAGCTCAGTAGGGGCAGTTTGTGATGCAGGCTGGGATGGCTGGCTTAGGATGGCGGGGCTGGAGGGCAGCGCTGTTTCTGGAGCTCATTTCTACGGCCACCTTCAACCCCACAGTGTCCAACAGCCAGGACCTGCCCTCGCTGTGTCGCAGTGCCAGCCGCCGGAGGAGCTGCTGGGGGCTCTGACCTGGGCTCCGCCCAGTGTCCCTGCCCCTTCCCGGTGTCCCTGTCCCTGCCCCTGCCCCTGCCCCGGCCCCCGGGGCGGAGAGCGCAGTGCGCCCCGTGCCCGGCAGGGGGCGGCGGCGGGCGGTGCCCCGGGACGGCGGCCGCGGTCAGGGAGTGACCGAGCAGCCGGACAGAGGGATGGGCACCGCTGGGACAGAGGGATGGGCACCGCTGNGACTGGGCACACCGCTGGGACAGGGGGCTGGGCACCGCTGGGACAGGGGGCACTGGGCACACCGCTGGGACAGGGGGCTGGGCACACCGCTGGGACAGGGGACACTGGGCACACCGCTGGGACAGAGGGACTGGGCACACCGCTGGGACAGGGGGCTGGGCACCGCTGGGACAGGGGGCACTGGGCACACCGCTGGGACAGGGGGCTGGGCACACCGCTGGGACAGGGGACACTGGGCACACCGCTGGGACAGAGGGACTGGGCACACCGCTGGGACAGGGGGCTGGGCACCGCTGGGACAGGGGGCACTGGGCACACCGCTGGGACAGGGGGCTGGGCACACCGCTGGGACAGGGGACACTGGGCACACCGCTGGGACAGAGGGACTGGGCACACCGCTGGGACAGGGGGCTGGGCACCGCTGGGACAGGGGGCACTGGGCACACCGCTGGGACAGGGGCACTGGGCACCGCTGGGACAGGGCTGGGCACACCGCTGGGACAGGGTTTGGATAAGGAGATTTAAAGTTCTCTTACGTGCCCGTTAGTGCAGACCCCATGCCCTGAGCAGGGATGGGGAGCAGCCCAGTGCTGCTGTCATGCATCCCACCTACCCTCAGCAATCAGGGTGCCAACGTGAAAGTATTTATGATGTTGTAACATGGAAATACATGGGTTTCTTCTCTTCCTCTGTTTATTTTTCCTGCCAGCAATAAGCTGCAGCAGCAGCTGCTGCTGTCAGTGTTGAGAAGGTTCTGGGCACCTCCCGGGCATTGTAATTGCAGATATTTGATCTCACAGGATAAGTGACTGTAAAGTTCTATGTAAAGGTAAAGTCTAATAAGTCATGCTTTGGGAGATGATGCACTGCAGTGAGAAGGCTGAGAGGTAAAATAAAGGCCTTGTGTTTGGGTGACTTTTTTCAAGCTGTGTTTGCTGATTTTTCTTCTTTGTTTGCCTTTGGATTGTAGTTTGTTAATGTAAAGGGGTGTCCCAGTGACCTGCATCTCTGCTCGGGGTGCAGCGGGGCATGGAAGTAATGCAGACAGCAGATGTTTTGCCAGTATTGTGAACAATAACAGGTTTATTTTCTTACCTCATACATAACAGAGTAAAGACAGTCTCATAACTTAGTGTATTGTTAATAAATAATCAGCTACACTGCACCACCCACAGCCCTGCAGGGGTCGGTCCCGTAGGAGGAAGAGCAGAGAGAAATGAAATCCCGACCAGTCAGTTCCAGTGCAGAGAAGGTAAGAGCTTCTCTGAAACATCCATGTCCAAACCTTGGTTAGTGTTGGGCTGAGAGGTCCAGAGGAGTCTGTGTCCCAGCTGGGTAGGAGATTTGAGAGGAGCTGAAGTACTCACCAGCTGGAAACTTCGCAGCACAGGGCAGCGAATCAAATAGAGCATGAATTAAGTGACACTGCAAATTAGTCTTGAAGTGTTTTTGTTTTAAAGCCAGCCCAACCATGTGGTGGTAAACTGGAGTTTACCAGGTGGGTTCACCAGCAAGGGAGTTGCAGAACCTAAGCACACTCCTGTGGGTTTCCTAGAAGTAGTTTTGTGTGCAGAATCTTATGCCATTAGGAAATTGAGGCTTTACATCACCTGGTTGCATACACTTTGTTTCTATAGTCTTTTGTATCTATAAATGTGAAATTGGCAGCAGGGGCAGTAATGATCTGCATCCTTGAAGATCTTCACAAAGAGAGGTACAAAGCAGCATCCGAAGCAGCATCTGCAGCCAAAAAGGGAGATGGGCATGCACAGAATGATTACTGGCTTTCCCTTCTGCTGGCCACATCTGTGAGTTTTCCCTGCCTTGTTCTGTCTGCCTTTTCACTGTGTGAATCCACTTCTTTCCCAAGTCTATAAATGTTTAAAGTGTCTTCCAAAAAATTAATCTTCTTCGCTTCTGACATCTTATGCATGAGTCTGTTTCTGAGCCTGATTCTAAATTACAGTTGGGAAGTAGACAGCGTTGTACTAATTTCTGCTTGTCTTATGAAAAGTGAAACATCCTGGGTTAAATTTAGCAAGTTTGCATCCCCTGTAGCATGATGACTGTATCTAGAAAGGACAGGATGGCTTCTCATCAAGTGGGAAAGGGCAAACTGTCAGTATAAGCACTAACTAGAACTTTGATTTTTAATTACTCATTTTTAACCTTCTGCTATGCTGAATCTGCAAAGTGCCCATGAAAACTTACCCAACCATGCACAGGGTGGTGCACAGGAGGTAGGACAGCTTGCCCAGTCTGTAGGTGACCTGGGTGGTGATGTGCTGGCGGCAGGAAGGACAGATTGTGGATGTTGGTTTGCTGGAGAAGATCCCTGCCACGATGATCGGCGGCTGGGACACCAGATAAACTGAGTTCAGGAGGAGAGGAGAAGCAGCCAAATTAGAAGCACGGGAAATATTTCACAAGTTATAAAGCCTTAATTGGGAGAATGTGGGTTCTTAACGTGGCACCCATGTTATTATTGTTGATTTCAGGTATATTCCTAAGAACCACTGTGCTGGTTGTTCTGGGTGTCCCAATAGGGTGCACCTAAAACCAGCCAGTATTTACTCGGATGAGGACATACGCAGGGAATTGTCTGTGGGATAATCCCCAGAGTCAGGCAGTCCCCACCACCCTCTGGTGGATGTACTCTGACACTGAGAATTTATCTTCTGATATTTGAAATAATACGAAAATGCTTGTTCTCCCTTGAAGAGGTTTGAAGGATATAGAGGAACATTCTGAATCAACTTTTCAGTAGTTATGAGAAATTCATCAAAGCAGTTACTCTAACACCTAAATGCCATCAAAGAGCAGCTGGTGCTGTCCCAGCTCATGTTTTTGCAGTCTAGACTTGGCTGTCATACTCCCTGAGGGGCATGCCCCTTGTGGGTACATGAAGGATATTTTTTCAGAAATGTTTTCAGGAAAAAAATAGCATTTTAAGGATCCTGAAACAAGTTTAGGGTACAACTTCACACTGTAGCCTGAGGCAAAACTTGAGGAGTGGGAAGGTATCTGTTAGATAGATAGGACAGAGCATGTCTGAGTTCAAGTGCCTGCTGGTTTAAGGGATATTTAAAAATGTGTGTCTCCTTTCCTCCTGTATCAGGTGTTAATGACTGTTCTTTGAAGCCTTTCCTCAGCAACTCCTTTGAGCTTCTCCACTTCCATAAAGGTGACCAGAACAGGAACACTGGCCTTAAAATGATTTGTTCTGAAAGCCCTGGCTTCTGGCCTTTTTGGTTTGGTTTGGTTTTTTTTTTTAATGGATACTTTTGTGGATTGGCGGAGGCTGGAAAATCAAGTCTGAGTCCATTGTCTTAGTTTACCTTCCGACATTTCTGTGGAAATTTTCCAGCCTATGAGATTGAGATCGGGTCAGAAATCTCCCATCCTCTCTATTGATTTTGAAACTGAACCCATTTCACTTTTGTTGGCATGTGGCACCAGAACTGCCAGAAGCACAGCCCCTGGCCTTACCGGGCTCCTCGATGGTGGTGGTTTCTCGGTAGGTGTAAGGCGGGGGAGAAGGAAACTCGTAGCTCCCTGTGCAAAGAAAAACAGGGAAAAATGTAAAAGTGCAAACAGCTTCTGGCTCCCAAAAGCCCTGTGGAGTGAGACAAGAGGTGCCTCGCAGGGAGGGCAAAATCCAGCACAGGGAGAAACAGCCACTGAACTGATTGCTGGGATTTTAAAGCCAAAAGAGCCTGCAGTGACTGGCCGGTCTCACTTCCTGTGTAACAAAAGCTGAGAAACCAAATCATTTTTTAGGAAAGGCAGTAACTGTGTCTGTTCCAGCATAACACTGGCATGATACTCAATCTTAATTTAAGGACTCCACTGATAAAGGATCCACCACTTCAGTGATAACTACCTTTACTGTGAGTATTTAGAGCTTTTTTACTAGTTTGAACTTTATCAGCTTTCAACCAAGTTATTTCATCGTACTCTTTGTTCTAGAAAAAAGAAAAGATCTTCTTCCTTTTGTTTTGGGAGAAGGGAAGCTGGTGACTAAGACACCTCAAGGTTTTTCAGTTCTCTTACTGATCTTTCAAATTAAGGATGCCATCAGCCTACCTGAGGTGAAATTAATGACTGTATTAAAAAACACATTCATGAATACATTCAAAATAAATCCGTGTACAAAGCTTTACAGCCAGCTAGCATGGATGTGGTACCAAACTACAGGACTGAGTTTGGGACAGGAGGACAGTCCCTATGAGAAATCTTGGTTGGTCAAGCCTGGACAGCCTTGGAGAAACCCTCACCCCCAGGCAGAGCAGCCCTGAGCTGGGAGTCCAGCCTGTGCTTGAGCTTTTCAGAAACGATGTGAGTGCAACAGGGAACGAGCCCACAAAATGGAATACAAAACTGGAATTTTCCAGAGTGAGACAAAATACACTGGCAAAGGTGAAAAAAGTGTTAGCAATATTTTCTTGAATGGCTTGTCAGAAGTAGTAGAGATTTGCAATGGCATTTGGGTTTTGTGGTGGTGGGGTGGTGTTTAGTTTTTGGCTTTGAGGGGTTTTCTGTTTGATGTTTGTGTTTGGTTTTTAGGGGGTGTTATTTGTAGGGAAAAAAATTGTAAAAAAATCAAAACCGAAATAATTTCCTTCTGATCTAGAAAAGGAATGTGCTCAGTACACGTGAGTTACCACTCGATGTGTTTTGTGAAGGATCTGCTTCCTGCTCAAGGACGACACCCTGCAGCTCCGTGCTGGATGTGTGCGGTGCCTGTCCCTTGGCTGAGTAGCTCTCAAGTGAGACTCCTTCTCCCCAGTCTCTTGCAAGCTCTGCTGAGCTTAGAAAGAGGCCAGGGAGATCTTTGAAGACAAAAATATTTACAGAGAGAGCTGATCAGAGTGAAATGCTCTGAAAATGAGTCAGGTTTAGAGGCCCACGACTGACACATCGAGCCTTATTAGTCACTCCCAGATCTCCCACTCGGATTTTTTCTCCAGTCCTGTCCAGTAAATGACAATTTCCTCAGTAGCAGGAAGGTAACGAAGGTACAGTCACTGAAGATGGGGAGTGTTGTGAGATACACGTGTAGGTGTGAGAGCAGTGCCTGGTTTCAGAAGGAAAAGCCAACCCAGGAGCAGCAGCTCTTGGCACCCACTCGCAGCCTTGGAACTGAATTGTCAGCACTTCACCCATGGCAGGAGTTCATCCCTGTAGGAGTCTGGCTGCAGAACTCGCCTAGGAGGGCAGCTCTGGCCAGCAGGGATGGTAGGGAACAGGCCAGTCCTCTGTTGTGACAGCAATTTAAGCAGGACGTAGCCCATCCACGTACAGAGTTTGCTGGCTGAACATTTGCACGTTAGGAATATGAAATCATTGTAGTGATACAGCCGCAATAAAGCATGTGCTGCTTGAAAAACTATTGACTAAACCAACAAAAATATTTATTGCCATTTAAATGATGTTTCTATCGGGATGTCCCACCAGCCTGCCTGCCCCAACCCTGGGTTTATGTCCTGGCACGGACGCTTTCTAACCCCATCGCATCCTGGCGAGGCTGGGCCCCGACTGTGCTTGGTGGTGTGCAGGAAACCAACCCCCGGTGTGCCCGAGCAGCTGTGGGTGCTGTGCCCCAGGAGCTGTGGGTGCTGTGCCCCAGGAGCTGTGGGTGCTGTGCCCCGGGAGCTGTGGGTGCTGTGCCCCGGGAGCTGTGGGTGCTGTGCCCCGGGAGCTGTGGGTGCTGTGCCCAAGCCCCGCTTACCCTCCTGGCCGACGAACGGCGGGGCCGAGGGCTCGGGCCGCTGGCGCTCGCCGTGGGGCTCGTACATCACCATGGGCACTTCCCCGCGGGCCTTCTCTCCGAGCATCTCTGCAGCCCGCCTGCCAAAGGAAAGGCAAAATAAAACCGGCTGCACCTCGCTCTCCGTGCCCTCTATTTGCCAGTGCTTGTGGAGTTCCTGGTGTTCGCGCTCGGGTGCTGCTTAGAGGGAAATATGCGCTTCTCACATTCTGGCTTTTTTGTAGGCTGGAGAGCGGTCAGCTCCTGTCGCACTTCATGATGAGGGAGGTGGAGAGCAGAAAATACCATCTTAACGTATTTTTTTGTGCTGGAAAGCTAAAAATGTTCCCCCAGAAAATACTATTCAAAGTGCGTAAACTCGTGACTGAAAGTGTTACCTCTGCAGAAAAGTTAACCTTTTTTTTTGCTATGGATTGTCGAAGTAATCAAGGAAGGGAAGAGCACACTTGGAGCACCTGTGAAAAACCTTCCCGTGTGATTAAGTCAGTGCAATCAGTGGCAATGCGGATCTGTCTTTCCTCGGGTTATTGTGCAACCTTATCATCATTGTTATCGCGACCAGCTTTGTCCTGTGAAACCATTGTCTCATCGGTAGGTGACAGGCTTTTGTTGGGAAACATCCTTATTATGTATGAGTGCGCTGCCTGAGGCTCTGAGCAAGATCAGGCCACAAAATGTATGTTTTGCAGGTATTGGGAGGAGCTGATCCTCGCAATACAGGCGGGTGGGAGGAAGAGGATGGAGATGTGTGTTTGTATTTCTGTCAGTGGAAAGGCGTTAATTGTTCCTAACTGCCCCTTGAACCAGCATTAACTGGTTGATTTCCTCCTAACATTTACTGTAAGAGCCCTGTGCAGAAGAAAGGCACAGGTTTTTTGCACAGGTCAGCGAGGAAGGGAAGTTTTTTGAGGGAAAGGAGCACAGATGCACAAACTGCCCGAGTGTGTCAAAGAAAAGCAGCAGAGGAATTGCTGGGCAAGGCAGGGTGATCTCACCAGGTCTGTTCCCAAGGAGTTTTGGAGGGCAATATGGGTGGGGAGGACAAAAGAGGGGGGATCAGTAGTGCTGAGATAAAGCATCAGTCCCTCAGGGAGGGAAAAAGAAGGAATTTGAAAATATAATCGGGGAAGAAGTGCTGTAATTTTCACAAATGTGTATAAACAGCAGGTGACATGGAAAACGGTAGCAGAATGAATAATAAAGGGAATAGGTAAGATGGTGTGGAGAAAAAATCAGAAATCCAGCATCGGCCACGTTAAGGCCAAAGATGCCAAAGGAAATTGCAAATACATGGATTGGAGAGGCTGGAGAAAGGTGCATCTCGGTATAATTGTTATAAAGGAGCTAAAACAGGTGATTTGGGATGTCAGAGGTATTAACAGGCCATTGTTGAAGATTCATGAGGATCCCACTGAGAAGAAAAAAGGTGAGAGTCAGGAGAATTTGGGTAGGAGGAAGCTGCGAGAGCCAAGGGAGAAGAAAGAGAATGTGTCAGCAGTGACTGTGGGCTCAGGAGTGCGGTGATAGATAATGTTATATTAACCAGGGTTGGCCAAGAGCTGTTTCCTTGGGACAGGGATTAGTGGGCAAAATTACAGGGAGTCTCCAGGTTTTTGTCTTATTCTTATCTTGGCATTGAAAGACCATACACTAAGTACTGGGTGGTGTCCTTTTGGGTGACACTTCTGCGGAATTCATCTCGCTGTGAAACAGGAAAAAGAGGAAAGGGGTTTTGAATTCCATCCAGTGCTGTAAGCCCAGGCAGGAGCCTGCAAGAGGCACAGGGTAGGAGGGAATAACAATGGCTAACACGGTGGGAACTTGTCAAGTTAACTGCTGAGAGCAAGCACACCCTGACTAATCCTGGCTCCACCCAGCGAGGTATCAGGATAAAATCACCAGGTAAATGTGTAGGACACGAGGTGCGAAAGTGAATCAGCAGCAGAGCAGGGAATAGTGTGGGATGCCGGGTTTGCGTTTGATCTATTGGAGCTGCCAGGCACAGAAGCTGTGGGCTGGGGCTGTTGATAAAGCCCTGAATTTGCTCATTTTCAGTGCTGCCGGTGCTGCGGCAGCTCTGGGTGCTGGGAGGGACGGCCTGCCCCAGGGCTGGGTGGGCAGCTGGGCTCAGCTCCTGCAGGAGCCTCCTCAGCCTGTGGGGGAGAAAGCACCAGGGGCTGGGATACCCTCTGGGCCTGAATGCTGCGGGTCCAGAGGTCCGGGAAAGGCATTTTCTAGGGTGGTTTATGCAATTCAGCCACCCCTTTAATTTAACACAGAAGTGCCTATTCCCAGTTCTTGGTTCCAGCCATGCATAAGGTGCCTGAGGGCCCTTTGGGGCTGTGACTCTTAGACCTGTAGGTGGTGTTGCCATAGATTAAAGCTAGAGATTTCCCTCTTTTTCAGATATTGGAGAGGAAGATATGGGAGAGAACAGTGTGAGTATCCCTGGAGGAAAAAGTCCAGGGAGAGAAATAAGGAGAAATATCAGGCAGCAGTTCCTGAAGAGCAGGAAAATGCCCTACAAACTTCCCTGCAGTAACACCCAGGAGGGTCACAATTAATAGCTTAGGAGGGGATGTGAGTTGCCTCCTCTGCAGTCACCCTGAGCAAACAGAGATCTGTGCAAGGGCATTGCAGCCCCTGGAGTGGGCCTTGGTTTATCTGAAGCAGATTGACTCAAACTACTGCGAACTGCTGGGTTTGGAGGCAGAAATGTATGGTCCCAGGGGCCCCAAAACAATTCCCTGGATTCTCTCAAGTTTTAGTCTCTTCTACATATGGATATGTACTGGAAAATAAAGCTGACTTTAAGTCCTGTGGAATCAGTATTTAAAAAAAGAAGTAAATCACACCCTGAGGCACAGGCACAAAGAGCCAATTCAGTGAAAGTGAGGTGCAAATGACAAAGCCGCTCTGCCCCAGGAAGGACAGATTCCAGGGAAGAATGGGCAGGCAGTTTCCATCATCTTCCCCTGATTTGCTCCAGGGTCTTGTGTTCGGGTGTGAAGAGCAGCCTCATGCAGGCAAGCAAAGCTGATGAGCTGTGAAATTCCACTCACAGCCCCACTCTCCAGCTCTCACCCGCACCTCTGCGCGTCCCTCCTGAACGCCCCTGTTGGCTGAATAACCCCGTAGGTGGGATTAACTCCAAGTGTGCCTGCAGAGGCACAGGCACTGTCATCTGTGCTTGGAAAGCGGTTTCATTTGAAAATCGAAGTTCACTGCAGTACTAATTCTGCTTCCAGGTTCACACCTGGCTCTCAAGGATGGCATCTCAGCAAGCAGTGACTTTGTGAGAAATGTTTAATCTCCATTCCAGCTTCATCTGATGTCGGTGTGGGATGTCAGTGAGGGTGTGTTCAGGACAGAAAAAAGGGAACATGGAATTTGGGAGGAAACTTTAAGATTCGGGTGTTTGAAGAATATAGGGTACTACATTCAAAAGTTTTGTATTTTGGAAGATTAGCATTAAAACATTATATTCCACATTCCATGGACTTATGGAGGTATAGCAATTTTCTCCAGTGGCCTGTTGGCTTGTAGGATACTAGCCCAAAAGCTTTCAGTTTGCTGCAGTACGTTCTGGTTCTCCTGTCATCACTAGTTTAATGTTTTCCTGGGCATTTAGCCCTTCCAGCTGTGTTTATGAGGCAATTTAAATTTCTGATATTTTAAAGAGTGGCCATAAAATGCCGTTGCTGGCAAGCAATTACATCTGGGGCTTGAACAATACCAAGAGCCTGTTTCACTCGATTGAAGCAGTTAATTCCAGTTTTTGGCTAGCAATGAAACACTGAATTCCTCAGTGGAAAGATCTTTTCCCTTTAGTCCTGCGTTGGTCATTTCGGGTAACATTCACAATGTGCTGAGGGTTTTCAGATGTTCAAGAAGGAATAGTTCCAGCTCTAATACAGACAAACATAATTGGGGAGCAGCATTCAGGTATTTGCCTATTCTCATTCTTAAATAGAAGCTAAAAGAGAGGACTGCTGGGAGCAAATGAGAAGTTGGACTTTAAAAAGTATTCATTGTATCTGAAGTAGACAACCTTTTCAAGGAGATGAAGAATGCTCTGCCAATTCCCCATTCTTCACACGTGAAATTAATTTTTTAATACCACAGTTATTCTGGCTTTTAAACCTGAATCAGGCTACCAGCCTCTTCAAAGGGAGAGGATGTACCTGTGGGGGATTGACTGAATATGCACCATATTTCTTGTTGGAAACTCTTCACCTGGTTCCCTTTTCTTGTCCATTGACTGCCTCGACTCACTCCCCAATACATGCACTCACAAGGCTGCTGGGTAGCCAGGGACTGCCCGGATTTTCCAGTCCTGTCCCATATCAGATGTTTATGTTAGGTCCCTTCATGAAGGGAGCCCCAGTCTATAATTCAGTACATCCACTGCTCCTGTTGCTCTTACCTTAAATCAATCCAAAACACTGTAAACTTTCACAAACCTTCTAGTCTAGAATTATCAATGATAGTTCCTTGCTGTGTGTTATTGTGCCAGCATCAAAAACCTTCTCCCCTCGAGCCAGCCCAGAGAACATTCCAGTCCCTTTGCAGCCTTTCCTTCACAGGGCTAAGCAAGGTTTTGAGTCCTTTTCATTTCTGTACAGTGAATTCATCCTTCTCGTCCCTGAGTGGTCAGTGATCTCTGTCCCCAGCCTATGGAATGGTATGAACATCATCTTGTATTTCATGGAAAGGCTGTCTGCAGAATAATCCAGCAGCACTTATTTCCTTTTCCACAGCCACCTCACACTGGTGGTTTGTATTTGAGTTGCCATTAACCAGCAGCAGGTCTTTCTCCTCCAATGTCATTCTGTACTAATGAACTCCCAGCTTGCAGCTGAAATTTCGGGTAGTTTTCTAAGTGCACTGCTTTGCAGCATTATAATGCATACAAATACTCCCACAGCAGGTCTCTAACTTTTCTTATTCTGTGTATTAGATTTTCTGCTTCCATAATCTATTTCTTAAGTCATACATTTTATTAGCCACTCCTGTATTTCTGCCAAGGTTATTAATTAAAATATTGAATAAGATCCATCACAGCTTTCTGTGCTAACCTTTGATGCAAACCAGGTTTATCTATTAAACCTTGTTCCTTAATTTACTGTTTGATGTATAATCCCTTGTTCCCTTTATTTGCATTTAAAGGGCACTTGCTCTGAAGGGTGAGCACAGCTGAGCCCTGGGATTGCATTAGAACTTGTCCCTCCCTAATTACCATTCCAAAAATAGAGTAATGACCACTAAAGGGACGTATTGTCCAGTGGTTTGTGCATTAACCTGCACTGGGGAAAAAAAATGGGCTCAGTTCCTGTTCTGCCAGAGTGACGTCTAACAATTAATTAGCCTTGGTTTTCCTTAGCTTTGTTGTGGACAGAAATACTGCTTTGGAGAGACACTGCATCAATTCTGTTGTGACGTGGTCACATTTGGTTATGCCTTAAAACTTGAGCACAGAGAAGACAGGAAATGCTGAGTTTAGATTCAGCCTTTGTCCTCTGTGGACACAATCTTGTCTTTCACGTTCCCTTTTAGCTTTCAAAATTGAGGGCAGCCTTAGACAGTTGTTTCCAGCATTTCATCATTACTTTAAAAATTGATGTTTACCAACTTTTAATTTAATTCCTTTATAGATGAGCATTCTCTCACCAACAGCATTGAATCATAGGTAGCCAGCATTTCACTTATACCCTTTTAAAAATAATGTCCATGACTTGTCCTTCAATTGAAAGCTGATAGAGCAGCTCAAGTAATGTGTCCTACAGCATCTGGAGCTGGTTTAGCAACTCCTACAAAGTTATGATGAATAAATTCATTTGAAGCAAGCAGGTGTGTGCCCTGCTTTTATGTGTGAGCTAAGCCCTTTCCTATGGTGCATTAGCTTGAATTTCCATCCTTATTACTGCTCTCATTTCCACCTTCTCAGAAAGCTCCTTTTCCTCTCTTCCATCTCTGATCTGTTCTAGGAGAAAGAGAAGATATCCTGAGAAAAATCTCTGCCTCCAGAGTTTAGGAACATGAGAGAGGCTTGCAGGTTTTCAGAGCTTGACAATTTAATCACGACAAGTTAACATTCACAACAGAAAGCCACAGCTGCCATACTCCCCGAGCTCACTGTCTGCTTTAGTCCTTGTCACCTTTGTCACCGCCCTTCCTCTGCCTCCTGAGGAGGACACACAGTGTTGATCCCAGGCAATTTGAAAGCTCTTACCTTTATGTAGCTCTGGCAAATCTGGGGAGGAGATAAAGCTTCAAAAGGTGTTCACTTCATCCATGTCTTTGCTCTGGCTGAGTGTGGGGAAGGAGCCCCGAGCTGAGCAGTGACATGGCCTCGGTCCTGCCCCAGTGACATCCCGCGGAAGGTGCGAGTCAGCTGTGCACAGTGTATAATTACCCCAGTTTGCCACAGTCCCAGCCTAGTGCTCACACCTGCTCTGTCACAAAAGGAATGTGGTGTGACAGGCTTGCACCAGAGGTTGTTTTTGTTGGTTTGTTTTTTTCCCAATATCCCAGAAATTTTCCTTTGTGCTAAGCTGAAAGCTAATGAAGATGATGAGAAGCAGCACGGGAATAACTTAAGGGCAATGGAGAGGAAAGTGTAGATCCTCACCCATTGTGCTTCTCTACGAGAAAAGAATGATAAAAACCCACAGGAACAGGTGTATCTGGGGCTCTGATATTGTGTTATTGAGATCAGCCATCACTTTATCTTTCTGACCTATTAAGTGTGCTTAGATCAGCAAAGTTCTCTGTGCAGGCTGGTAACCTTTGATATTTTAGCTGGGATCTTCTTGGTAACCAGGTCTGTGGCTGAACTGGATTTTTGTTAAATAGGTGCTTTGTCTCTGTGGCGGGTTGCCAGAGGCCCACCCAGATGCTCTTATTCTCCTCCTCAACAGTGAAAATGAGATGGAAATGTTCTTCAGATGAGATGAAGTCAGGGGGATCACTCACCAATAACCATCCCAGGCAAACCAGACTTCACTTGGGGAAAACTAACTGAATTTATTACCAAATTAAATATATTTGAAAGGTGAGAAACAGAGACAAAACTATCTCCCTCAGGTGCCACACATTTGGCACCGCTGAGTATAACGCTGGCCATGTGACCCTCTCAGTAAGAATCGTTTTTGCTTCATCTGAAACTCCTGCAGAACTGTTTTGCACAAAGATCTTCCTCCACAGCAGGAGCCCATCCTCGGTGCTTCCCATTAGGACAGAGCATGATGCCCTGGGTTTGCCTGGCAGACTCACATGACCAACACAGAACCTGCTGCTGGCTCGGCTCCTGGGCAAAATCTTACTCCAGAAAGGGCTGCAGCATTGCAGGAAGTCCCTGAGCTTGGCAAGTCAGGATTGCACAGTAATTAGCAGAACAAGTGTTTTATATTTCCCAGTACCGCTGGGAAACTGCCCGTGGGTATAGGAAGAAGAGAGGGAACTGTTGTGCACTCCAAGTTTTCATGCCCCTTTTGTCACCACAACTTGGAAACTCTGGAAACACAGATGTTTTGGTTTTGTTAATGGATGTTTTGGATGCTGTTAATGGTGACAGCACATCACCCCCCCTCTCCTCCAGACATAAAGGACCAGCTACAGAGCACTTACTCAGATTTGCCTCACTGCCCAAGCAGAGGCTCAGCACTTTGTGCACTGCACACACATCACCAGAGTAGCTGCAGAGTCACCTCACATGAGTCACATCTCCAGGCTAAACCAGAAATATGAAAGGATGGCTGACAGTAACTGTGGCTGATCCCATTCCTGCCTTTCAAATCTTTGCTCTTTCACAGGTTTTTTATGTGATATTGGGCAAGTTATTCACTCCTCTGTGTTCTCTTCATGTAAAGGAAAATAATAGGCTGATCATAATAACTCAATTTTAGTAGAAATGTTAAAATGATGCTTTATTGAAACTCTAATGCTTTGTGGAGAGACCTTATTTTGGCAATATTTTCTTAGGAAAGTCGCTGCATGTTCATAATGCAACATGCTCTTCCTTGAAGAGGTGCTTCAAGGTCTAGGGAAAACACTCTGTTGAAGAAAAAAAAGGGAGAAGTGTCAAAATGATAGTATCTGTAGAAAAAATTGATTTAAGGACAGTCCTTTTATATATTTATATATCGGGAAATCATTGTGGGAGAAAGGGCCCGTTTCTTAGGGGATGGGTGCCTTTTCTTTTCCTTGAACAGCAGAGGAAAAGAAAAGATGAAACCACGAGCGCATCCAGAAGCACTCACGCACAAGAGATCCTGGCTGTGATGTAGGGTGGCTTAAGTGCTTAAATATTTACAGCAGCCTTAATTGACTCAGCGAGCTGCCGAGCTGACACCTGGGGAGGGCCCTGCCCTGGCTGGAGCTCCGAGGGCTCTTTGCAGGTGCACAGGAGGCAGAGGCAGCTCTGCCCCCTGCTCCGAGTGGCACTGGGTGTTCTGTCACCTTCAGCTGCAGGTGAGCTGGGGGGGTGCAAAGACCCTCCTGCCTCCTGCCAGCCGTGCTTCTGTGCCTGCTGTGCTCCCCTGCCAACCTCGCCGTGATTCTCCAGCCTGTGGTTCTAAACTTTGGTTTACATGCGTATCGCTGGCTTTGTTTCCCAATCTTAATTACAGTGCTTGCTCTGGGAGAAACAGTGTGATGCTTGGCGAGGGGAGAGATTGTATCAGCCCCCTGAATATCATGTATGCTATCAGAGACAAACAGGGGTGCAATAATCATTATAAATTAGTCCATCAGGTGATGATTGCTTTTCCTATCATCATAAAAAATAGCCACTTGCTGCACGTAGGAGCTGCTCGCAATTATTGGTGGCTTCTTTCCTATTTTTGCTTACAGTTTCTTGTAGGATGGGAAAACTGGATTCAAGATTTTTATGGTTTTTTCCTTCATGTAGCTGTTTCTGACTGTGGATGTTTTAACTGTGGAGTTAAGATCAGAAGGATCTTTGTGTGAGATAAGGACTGTAAATTCTCACCTGGGGATTTCTGCAGAGCCAGAGCGCCGCTGGATATCAAGCCCTACATGACCCACGTAGGGGAAGCTGCCCCTGGGGAAGCTCTAGGAGGTTTGGTACTGGCCCAGGACAGGAGGGAGCACCCAGCAGAGCAGTGAGGACAGGTCTCCTCCTGGCCAGGCCTTGTTCACCCACCTGTGCAGGTGGAATGGGGCACAGAGGAGTTTTTTGTGTCTCTCCATTGACTTTAGGGGGGCCTCAGACAAGTGGCTCATGCTGTGCTCCTGACTTGTAGGCGGATGAAACTGAGATTTGATTCTCTCTTTGCTCCTTTTAAGTAGTTCATATGTTCTTTGAAGCAAGATCATCTCTTTCTTGCTGTTTTGTGCTCAGGTCTAGCCCAGCTGACTGCAACTTCTGTTAAAGCACGACAAAAATAAAGTTGAATTGAGATCTTATTACAGATAACTCATATTTTGATACAGTTTCTCTGCTTCTGGAAAACTAACAATGAGTAAAAGTCCTTTGCTAAAAAAGCTTGGTGAAAAATCGGAACCATTTCTCCAGTTAGAGAAAGCAGAGACCTTGTGCACACAGTTCTCCCCATTTGCACCAGCAGGTATCTGTGTGCAGTCAGTGGTATCTGGAGCTGGAAGTGTTTTGTAATTCAAGAAATGTCAATGCCTGTGAATACCCCTGCTATTGTCTGCCATAAATATAGTGCAGGTAGAAAAATTCCTTTCCCAGTGAAAATGCCTGTCTACTATAGCTGGACACAGCTCCTCTTGGCTGGGAACCCGCCTGTCCTGTTTGGTATCTGAATCCAGAATTTTCTTGGAACACTGATTACACAAGAAGGATAAGAGTGACTCAAATATGAAACACCATTCTTCTCAGATAAGATCTAGAGATGAGTTGCTTTAATGTGCAAAGTAAATATTTGGTGACACTTGGCACACACCTCAAAGCAGAAACCACTTCTGCGCAATGCTTTCCACAAGAAAAATCATCTCCAACAGGACAAATTAGGCACTGGCTTTTTCTAGGAATTCACTTATTGAAATAAGATGTAGAAAGAGAACCAGCAGCACATCATGCAGGAACCTGAAAAATCACTGTACCCTCTGCAACTCATCTGTTGTGAGACCCCAGCCATTGGTTAATTTTGTTACTAGCACAAAAGTCATGGATTTCCCTCTTTTTTTGTTGGTTTTTTTTTTCCTTTTAAAATAACAGTTCTAAAAGCTCTGATCTTGGTGTCAGAAAGATGGTTATAACACCCATATAGCCTTACTCATTGATGATGTGAGGCAGAAAACTCTTAACAGTTTAATTCAAAATTAATCATTGAATCGAAGGAAAAGGAGTGAACGCCCCTCTTGGTTTGCAAGGAATACCTTTATGAAAAGTATTTTATTGTTTTCCTCTTTTTATTTTGGATGTTGGAAAAAAATCCACAATCCTGACTTGGTATTTGAAAATTTTTGAAACAATACCTGGGAAAAGTCAGTGAGAACATTTCAAAATTTATTTATTTTTAAAAATTTTTTTCTGGTTTTGTCCACCGTGGATATTAACGGTTTTCAAGAGGAGAATCTGTCCTGTTAGGTGAGATGTCCTTGCATTCACAACTCATTCTGCTTTCCTGCAAATACATCCCTGCCATCGACAGAAATTCTTGTGCTTTCAGCCTGGACCACACAGTTTGGCTCAGACAAGGCAGGCAGAGCTGCAGGGGATCAGTGGGAGCTGCGAGGTCACTGCTGAGCCCTTGGAGCCTCGGAGTGATGGAGCACAGCGTGAAACCCACGGCAGAGACACCCTTCTACAGGAATGGAATTGCATCTCCTGGTTATTATCACACCTTAACAGCTGCTGCAGCCAGAACCATGAAGGGTTAGACTCACAGACTGGAAAAAAATAGGAAATTGTGAAATTTCATGCAGGGAGAACAAAGGCTGCTCTGCTGACGTGACTGTGGTGCTGACAGTGGTGATTATACAGTTGGGCTGTGCTTGGCATGTCCAAGAGCTGTAACATTTTCTGCTTGAATTAAAGGGCTTTCTGATTTTTCCAACAATGGGAATCAACAGGACTGCCACCTACATGATACACATGACAAAGCCGCCTTATAGATCATCGTGCTGATCTGGGAAGGAAGAGGAGTGGACCCTTAACCCTCAGGGTCACTATGGAACTTCGTTATCCAGATCCAGGTAATTAATTCAGTGGTGAGGACTGAAATGCTGGAAAGAGCTGATCAGTAGCACTGGCTTGCAAGTCTGGGATGTTTCTGATGTAAGAAACAGCATGTGGTCAGATGCCTGAATTATTGTCTGATGACACACTTTGGTGCAGTCAGAAGAATAAGTATCTCAGGATTCCAGTTGTCCCTAGAACTCTATTTTAATTATAGAAGTGGACAACGTGGAAAGGAGATTGAACACAGTTTAAATAGGCCAGGAATATCTGTTCTTGTGCAGAGATGGTGCTGACCTTGCAGAAGCTTTGCAAAGACTCGTTTCAAGTGCAATCAGAATGTTTTAAAAGTTGCTTCCCCCAGGGAAGCAGAGAGGGGTGAGTGCATACAGAGGGGTGAGTGCGCTTCTACCACAAGGTCGAAGGATGCAAAAGGCACAAAACCACAGACTCCCAGTGCCTGATCCCTCTCATGAGAGGGGCTTCAAGTTCCTGCAGCCAGGAGGAGCCTGAGGTACGGGAGCTGCTGCAGGTTCAGCCTCACGGAGGCTCCCAGAGGCTCCGGAGTCCTCTAATTTACTGGGGCAGTAATTGACCTTAGTCCTAGCATGGGGCCCTGCACTGGCAAATGCACCTTTTAGTTAATTTTGAGCATCCATAGCTTATGAGTTTAGATTGATTTTTTTTTGTTGTTGGTTTTTAGGTTTGTGTTTCCTACGTTTAATTTTATGTAGTCCTGTGAAGAGAAGGGAGCTGGATTTGATGATCCCTATAGGTCCCTTGCAACCTGAGATATTCTGTTCCAGCTTCTGGAAGCAAACAAAATTATCTGAAAATTATTCTTTTTTCTTTTTCTTTCCAAGAGAATTAAATTTAAATCTTGAACACCTGGACCTTCCTTCAATTTCCTCACTTGAAAGAAGCAGCAGCTTAGAGCATCGTTTCCATAAGAGAAAGGATGGGAAGAGCTCAGCACAGCTGCTGTTAGTTGTGGCAGGTTAATGGCTGAATTACTGACATAATCAAAGATACAAATCCCAATCAGTAAATTCCTGGAAATGCAAAGCGTTCTTGGTATTTCTATGCTGAGATTTTCTTGGAAGATTGCTTCACCTGCCTGGTAGATAGAGAATGACATTTTATAAGAGAACATATATTCCTTTTTTATAGTTCATAATCATGTCTTTTTTTACCTCTTTCCCTTGACTGAACTTCCAGAGCACTTAACAAAAATCTGCCAGAAAAGAGGTTCCACTGAGGGAGAGCAGCATTCCCTGAACTCTGACTTGCACAAAGGACAAAGCAGCTTTTCTGTGTGGCTGGTGTTGATAAAGATGGTGTTGGCCAAAGAATAATTTATACGAGTTATCTGCAAAGTATAACCATACAGAACTACAGTTTTTGAGATTGTGACCGTGACATGTAGAAAGCAATGTCATGAAATCAAAAATGCACATCAGTGTTACATTAATAAGTAGAACCAATATTGTATTAAAACGGGAAACTCTCGCTGGAATTGTATAGACACCACAGCACTCGGTGTGTAGGAGTGGATTCCAGCCCCACAAACACACGTGGCCCTTGTTCTGGGCACAGCTCACCCTGCTGGGGTTGAGTTAGAGGCTGCTGCCCTCTGCAGCCTGCAGAGCTCCAGAGCTCCGGGATTCTGGCGCTGACAGCACCGAGACACCTCTGTTCCCTCTGCTTCTCGCTTTCAGAAGCCTCAGGTTAAAATGTGTCCGTATTTGATATCCCGAAAAATCTGGTTCCGAGTGATTTTACAGAACAGTTAACAAAATTAGGAAATTACAAAACCAAACAGAAGTAATGAAAAATCCAGAGCCGTCTACTTAGATGGTTTATCATCTGTTCCATGAAAAATACAACAGGAAAGAGTATTGCCTATTAATGGTCACTCACAAGGTGTGTAATCCAGTACCTCATCTCTTACATGAAGATTACAGCTTAAAAGCAATGAATCCTTTCCATCACTGAGCTCAAAGTAGGCCATTCAAAGATCTGTGTGGGGCCAGGATAATGGGATTTTCTTCTGTAGCTGAAGTTGGGGCCAGAACCTGCAGTCCTCCGTAATCCTGTTCCTTACAGTTTAGATACCTTTAAAGTTATTTTTGGACTTGCTCCTGGAGCCCTCTCATACCTGAATGACCCTGTTGTTGAGCCTGGAGCAGCAGCTGAGGTCTCCAGCCCTTAGTAATTAAAATGATCCCTTCTACTTTATATGTAGTGCTTTTCTTGATGGAAACAAAAGGCACAACAGGAAGTCAGTCTTGTGCCTGGAACTATTCTCTGAAACTTGTCCAGCAAATGTTTATCAGCCTGTGTCTGAAACTATGTCAAGAGGGACTTGCAGAGAGCTAAAGGTGTGCAAAAGTAGTACAGGAGATCAGGGAGGGAATTATCCTGAAATCAGCTGTGAGTAGGATGGTTGTTAAGATACTTAGGGCACTGTAGAACTTGCTTAATGCTCTCCTGTGAAACCACATCTCTATGTTGGGGTAGGTTCCTTCTAATTTACAAGTCACTTTTGCTCAGTTTAAAGCCATTTTCTGCTATTTCAGGTTTCAGTCCCAAATAACTGCTGAAATTCCACCCTTTTTTATGCAGTGTTTATTCTGCAGGCCCTGTGAAAAAGCAGCCACATACCCTGGAGAGGTTGGTAGTTGTGATCACCGTGGTCAAGTGAAAACCAGACTGATCCAGCTTTATTTTTTCTGGCATGAAGAGAGAAGTTCTCTGCCCCTGCACAGTGTACCCTTGTGGGCACCAGCTGGCTGGGCTGCTGTGCCCTTCACTTGGATGGCAGCTGAGCCAGCTTGCTGAGCTAGCCACGAAACATCCCTGCATTTGGTGATAGTAAAATAATTGAAAACCACCCCCAAAGACCAGAAATTAGACACATGGAAGAACTGACCAGGCTGGGTAGTCCAGTAAGTGCAGGAACTGGGAATTGTCCTGGCTGTCTGTGTGAGCCTGTACAGAAAGAGAAAGATAAGAATATGCCAAAGAAATAGTTATTGTGCTCTAAACTCCTTGGGTTGTTTTTGTGGAAGGTCCTTAAAATGCTGACCCGGGAAGATGAAGACAATGTCAGCAAAGCACATCCAAAGCTAATTTATTTGTGTGAGTGCTGTTAGGAGGCACTGTGGGAGAGAAGATGATGACCATGTGCCAGCACAGGGTATCTCGAGCACAAGCCGAGTGTTTCAGTTGAGTTTAGCTTAGTTTTGCAGTGTCTGAAGCTCTATAATGCCATTTTTAATTTTTACATGGTTTTGAGTATGTTAGTCTGAAAAAGAAGGTACAGAGGACTCCTTCAGCACAAAACTCTGATATGAGCCAGCTGTATTTTACTGGACACTGTTTTTAGGAGGATTTCAGTACTGTACATGAGGTCCTCTATTTGCTTCTCAGATATTTTGACAGCCAAGATGCCCAGTGATTATGTACTGAAAGATCAAGGGACACACTGGTGCTCCTAACCAAATGATTTCACTTTCAGAGCATAAGGAACTCATGCAAGTGACAGGTCAGAGAGGAGATTAATTTGAACACAGCGTGCTTCTCTCGAGCAGCCCTGCTTGGAGGGGAAGTGTTGCTTCTCAAAAAATAATAATTAAACAAGAGTAAGTTAGATTATGTACCTCTGGATATGCTTTGCACTGCTCTGTCTCTCATTAACTCTTGCAAAATTACTGGTCAGAGAAATATATTATAACTCATCTGTTTCTTGGTGCCTGTATCAATTAGGAACGTAACAATGACATTATGCAAGAAATTAAAAGATGATAAAGCCTTTCATGGCTGAACCTAGTCTTTTTCCTTGACCCCTTTGCTCCTGGCATCCATTTAATTTTATTTCTCAGAAAATGGTCAAATCAGTGATTAATAGATCAGCCAGTGGCATTGCTGTGAAATACAGAGTTTTCTCTGCAAAGCAAATGAAAGTATTTCTCTTGCTGTGCTGTTGGTTGAGTGCTGCTCTCAGTGGCTCATGGTGGAAGGGCTCAGCGTTTCCTGGAGCAGTCAGACAGACCAGTGCATTAAGAAGCTCAGAAATGCTATTTTTCCCCCTTTTTTGTCTGTCAGCTGTGACACTTTCCCATCTGCCTTTGCAACCTGTCTCTGGATTGTTGTCACAGCATTAATCAGCAGAGTTGACAAAACCCAAATGACATGAGTGACAGCAGAGAAAGACCCAGAGCTGCCTCATCAGTGCTTTTGCAGGGGCTGATCAGTCACATTCTGCCCGAGCCCGTCAGCTCCCTGCTCTGCTCTGAAACGCTTCGGGTATTCCCTGAGGTCTGTGAGGGACGAGACCGCCGAGCAGCACAGAGCCGGAGAGTCCGGGCTTGGGTTCTCACTCTCTGGTGGGGAGGGACGGCCACAGGACTGGCTGGCAGGAGGTGTGTCCGTGGCCTGTGCCCGGCTGTGATGTGCTTTTTGCAGAGGAATTACTGAAACTAAAGCAGCTCGCACTCACACACACAGAAGGTGTGAAAAGTTCTGTCCCTCCCAGCTGATCTGGAAGGACAGGTTGTCAGTACCCTGTCCATCTGGCATCCTCTGGGTATAAAGTCACTTCCAGGACAAAGCCAGGAAATGTTGATTTAAGCCTCTTACACTTACACCTGACAGTCACGTATCAGCCACTCACCATAAAACCAAAGCTGATGCAGAAGGAGAATGCAAAGATGGGTTTCCACATTCCTGGGAACCTTGTACCACCATCCTGTCCGCCTTCTTAGCCAGCTTGGTGTGCCAGCCAGCAGTAGTGCAGCCTTTCCAGCTTAAATTTGGAACCAGATTTAAAATCTTTTGCAGCATTTTTTGAGTAAAGTCATGATACTGTGATTTAGAGTCTGCAGTGTTTAATGCTGCCCACCCCTTGAAGTTAGAAGGGTTTTAAGACATGGAGCTGCAGCACCCTAATCACTGAGGGATGGCTTGTGTCTAGAGCAGACTACACCCAAAGCAAAGCTAAGAGCAGCAGGCAGTTTCTAATGATGATGTATGCTAGATAATGTCTTTAGCCCTAATTGTGTTTACTGTAAGTGAGGCCCTTGAGGGAAAACCAATATAAGCAGTTTCTCAGTCAGGAATGGAGCCACAAGACAGGCACATTGTTTAAAATAAAATCCACTGCCTGCTAATGAATTTTAAATCTTTTGGAAGGTGGGACAATAGTTGAAGAGTAAATATTTGCCTGTTAGGGTGATGCTGACTACAAAAGACCTGACAATTGTGTCAGCATCGGCAGAAATGGAGACATCCTGGTCTGGCAGCTTCCTGGTTCTTGTGACTGGGAAATAGCTGAGTTTTTGGGACAATGAACTTGGAATAATTGACAATATTGTACTTTTCTGTGTGACTGTAAGAAATAGTCCATAGTGTCTCCAATAGCCCATATTCCAACACCCTGAATTAAGACATAGTCCACATTATCTGTGCAGACCACAGGCTGAAGAACACTGGTGTAGACTAGACACACATGGCAAGATGAGAAGCCCAAGAAGTAATACCAAGATTGCTCCAGTGCAAGAGCATTTTTTGGGTTCTGTGCAGAGAGTAGCCATGGAGTTAATTAGGGAAAAGGAGAGAGAGGAAACATCAAAGCTGAGAAGCTGCCTTGTCAAAGGGCCTTTGCTTCTGTGCTTTTTCCTCTGACACTTTTACTCTCTGTGCCAAACAACTGGCTGCCCCCAGATTTTATGCTTGAGAGACAGCAGTGTTTAAAGAGCTGAGAAATGTGTGTAGCTTGAGAAGATGGAAAAACTGCACCAGGCTGTGGCCTGGGATGGGAGCGGAGGGAGTGTTTGTGCTCAGCAGGCTCAGCTCAGATCTTCCTTCTGAGCTCTCCCTTGAGATGCTCTGAAAAGCTGGGATGCAGACTGCTTACCTTTACCAAATTAAGGAAAATTAGGAGAGTGAATGCTACAATCTATGAGCATGGAGTGCTTCTGCTGATTCCCAGTCTGCTGGTTCCCAGACCAGGTATTGCTGGGGTGTCTGAGCTTCAACAAGTTTCAATCTCTTTATTTTCAAGTCTGTTTTGTCAGCACATTTTCCTTTGTTATGAAAGCACCTGAGTACATCATTAAGAACTCGAAAATATAATTAATATCTGGTTTGGGGTTTTGTTTAGTTTTCTTTTCTTTTTTTACATGCATAGACTGTGAATGTCTTCAGACAAAAGGGAGATCTGAGACTGACCAATTTCTTCCAAAGAAAAGCTAGTCTGCAAGCCACCCCTGAGCAACTCGGTACCTGGTGGCAGCACAGTGGTGAGGCTGCAGGGCTGCTTCTTCTATTGCCTGGCCAAAGTGAAAAATTGAAAGCAATTTCACTCTGAACCAGCTCAAAACAAAACATGGACTGAATTGGAAAATACAGATTGCACTAAATGGAACATTGTATTTGGCATAAAGCATCTTTGCCATGATGCAGCGTTTAAGACATTCACAAACTAACAACAACAATAACAACAACAACAACAACAATAATAATAATCTTATAAACCTATTACTGAGGTGGTATTGCCAGAGGCTGTGGAGTGATAGCATTGGTGGAGTTGCAGCAGATTTAACATCAGAGTGGGGACTCACCTCACTGCTCATGGAATGGATTCAGTGAGCACTTCTTTCTGAGTCAGGCCGGAGATTTTATTCCTCTCATGTCCACTGAAACATTTATGTGTCTGGGTTAGGTATTGCACCACGTACAAAAATTTATATTATTAATAAAATCATCTTTTACACAGCAAATTCTAGTCCATCAGTCTGGAATTTGAGACTGCAGGTGGAGGATAAATGGAAAAACACAAGGTTACAGGAGACAATTTTAAAAAGAAGTGAAGAGCAGTGCTGCATTACTGTTGTCACCTGGATACAGCTCATACCTGGAGAAACCCTAAAGAACAGGAGCCCTCTTCTTTCTTTGGTGCTTATGATGTGGGATGCTGATTTCTATTTATTCCTATTTACTCCTATTTACTTCAGCAGAAACTGGAGTTAGTAATGGGATCATCTTAATATTTAATTGAACCAAATACTGAATTCAGTGTCATCCTTACAAAATCAGAGCTGGTAAGTGCTTCTGTGTTTTCCCCAGGCTTGAGGATGTGAGACACATCTCAAAGCTGTCACTAACGCATACAAAACTGAGTATGGATTGGGGTTATTGTTCTTGAACATCATTGTACAGGAATGGCTTTCTACAGACTGACTGAGAAATCTTTAGATAATTAGAGATCAGCAGAAAGGGATTAAACAGACACAGCTGTGTGGTTGCAAGTCTGGAGAGAAGGGTGAGGTGCAAACTGACCTGATGAACTAGTAGGAAGTGTTCAATTAATTTCCTTTTACAAATATAAGTTTTATATTTCCCAATGACTTGTTTCATCTTGAGGAAACATGGCTGGTGGAAGGAGAGTAGGTATTAAAAATTCCCTGATCAGAGCACCCTTATCTTGGCCTTTTCCTTATCAGCTGCCATGGTGTTGGCATAAAACAATTTCAGTATTGCCTAAAGAAACAACAAAGATGTGCCATTTCTGCACCACTGAAGCTCATCATAAGCAGAAAGGACAACCACTTTAAGCTGCCATCTTTGTGCAAACACCTCTCTTTTGTCTTCAATCTTCCCGTTTCATACACTAGTGTGATACAAACACAAAATCCTTCTATCCTTGCATTTATCATACAAAGAGGAATTCTTTTTTTTTAGTGTTGCATTAATGCCTCAAAATTTTCTGAAAACAACAAGGAATTGTTGGGCTGCATTAAATTCTTTGAGGTTTTTTTTTTTTTTTCAAAAATATAGAGCCAGTGGTTGACTCTGCTCCAATAACTAATGAAGTCAGACACCTGGAGCTGTCAGTTTAAAGAGTTAAAAAAAATACTGTGGTGCCTGCTCCTGCACGACCAGTTCCCACTGCCAAAGGATCCCAGACTGTCACTACAGAGAGAATATTCATGAACAATTTCTCCATGCTATGAGAAACGGCCCTCAGTTAAAAGGAAGGAAAGGCTAAAACTAAAAGAGGCAGATGTTGTGAGCCCTCCTGGTTTCATCCACCTTTTGCTCCTGCCCTTTCCCCACCCTGAGGGCAGGAGGAGGGAGAACCCAGAGAGACACTGAAGGCTCAGTCTGCCTCCATCAGCGAAACCTGAACTGTGGAAGAAGCAATTTTCTTAAACACTTCTCTCCCAAAATAGACAGAGGCAGGAAGCAGTGAAATGGATGGTGAAAGACTGGGAGCAAGGTAGCTGAGTATTTCCTGTTTGCTTTATTTGAAACAAAAGGGCTGGGAAGCATTTCCTCTTGGTGATGGGAGCAGGGTCACTGCTGGGAAGTGTGGTGTGTGTGACATCTCCACAGCCGTGGCTAATCAGAGCTGAGGATAACTGCAGCCAGCCCTCTCTGCTGCAGAATGTTCTGGAGGCTCCTTGCTGCTGCCACAGCTCCTGCACAAACAAGGTCACAGTGACACAGTGGAATTCAGTGAGCACTGACCTTTGCAGGCACCAGTGCCAGGAACTCAGAGGTTTCCTGCAGGAGCCACAGCACCCTCACCCTTGTTCCAGATCCTTCCTCCAGAATGACTGCAAGGAGCCTCTATACACATCCATCTAATGGACATGGCACTGCCTGAAGATTTTAGATCTTATCTACTTGTTGACTTAATACATTTACTCCCTTGCTCCTTCAAATTTGTATGGAGGATTTGACCTGTCCTTGACTCCCTCCACACGCACACATTTTTGAGCAATTTTTCTAATATTTGAGCTCCTGATGAAGATTCAAAATTAGATGAACAATTTTTATTCATTTTTTTTAATTGTCAAGATCTTTGTCAGTGTTCGGTCTTATCTTGTGCACCGAGTTGCAGAAAGTACATTGAATTCCTTGCATCAAGGATTGTTTATGTTTGCCTGTACCTTACGTGAATGTTTCTGTCAATATAAAATACAGAATGAGCACATCTCTACCCACTCAGTGCAGTTCCTGTGCATTCAACTAAATATTGACTTACAGGATTAAATTGTTTGTTGTATTGAGACCTCCTTTATATGTTTGGAGGGATTTCCTCCGAGGTGGAATGCAGCAGCAGTCTAAATGGAGAAGTGTGCAGTTCTGCAAGAGAATGAGTGAAAATATTCCCATGCATTTTTCATCTCAGTACACTAATGACTATTTTCTTGCCAGGGATTTGATCTATAAAAGTACTCTCTGAGAACTGTGCAATCATATTTAAGCATGTTTACCTTCATCAGCTCATCCTATTGATCTCTTTGCAAGATGCCATCAGTTGTGGCTGTCCTGGACTTAACCCAAAGGACAGTACAATTGTCATTATTGTACAGCCCTTTGAAATAAAGCACAGCGACATTTTTTCCTAATCTCTATTCAGTTGTGCAGTAGAGAAATATGAAGTGCCATAAAAAGAACCTGTGAACATTGTGGAAAGCATAAACAAGCTTCTTTCATAAAGACAAGCTGCAGCTGAAAAAACAACAGCACCACTGTTTATTGGGTGGGTTTAACAAGCCAGATCAATCCTGTTGCTCTGTAAGGAGAGATTTTTATCCTTGCATACATCATTCCCCTCTTCCTGCAAACCAGAATCCTCACTACATCTCTTTCAAACCAGTTTTGATTTCTGTTGTTTAGACATGAGTATTCATGGTGCATCATCATCTAAGCATCAAACGCAGGGTATAAAACCCTGGGCCCAAAGGAAGGGTGCTAGTGAACTCTCACAGTTCAGCTTCTGTCCATGGGGCTGGAAGAGAAATGCCAGGGCAGGGAGCACTATTATCTGTTAATGTGTCCATCCTCACACATTTCTTTCTCTAGGTGCTGAATGCATTTTGTGCCTTTCTTGGATCTCATTGGGAAACAATAGACATTTTATTATTGGCTTCAGTTAGAGCAAAATAATTTCCTAAGAACTATCCTCTGCAATGCAAGATGTCATAAAACTCAGCTGCTCACCAAAGATATGGAGGGAGTGGGGTTTAGTCCATTCTTCTGCCTGAATTGGTCTGAGTCTACACCTGGAAAGTGTATCTCTTGTGGATCTGTGAGGTCTTCAGCCCTGAACCTCGCAGTCAATGCGGTTCTTTTTGCTAAGAACAGTCCAAAGTTTATTAATCCAGTTGTGAAGAAATTACAGGATCACCTACTGATGAGAGGAATCTTCTGGATGAGGAGAGTCCAGTACTCAAGATCCCCCTCAGATGACTTGTACATTTGGGCCAACAGAGACCAGCTGAGAGACCCTGGAGAAGTCTTGTCTTCCCTAGGAGCTGCCTTTGCTGGAGGTTCCCACATTCATTGGGATGGGTCAGAACATTGAGTGTCCTGACCCTTCAGCTACTAAAAAAGGGGAAAAGCACCAATCCCCCTCTGGCTATTGTTTTGCAGAAAGGAACGGGGTAAATATTTGGCTCCTGAAGGGAGGGAGGGTAAGGAACAATCAGAGAAGGAGGAGCATTTGGCTGAAAGTACCTCAGTTCTTTTCAAAAGATGACTTCAGACACTCTTTTCTGACTTTTTTCAGTTTTATTTCTTATATTCCATCATCCCCACATGTGCTCCCTGGGGTTCTAAAACAGATGGTGTGCCCCACTGCCTGGCTGAACCCACCCCCTGTGTTCACGTGCACCCACCACACAGTTTTTCTGCACGGGAGGAGCTTACATCTGGCCACCGCCTTCCAAAAAAGAATTTTCCTTATTTCAACATTGTAAAAGTTTCCATTTCATTTAATTCTAAGTAAAAAATGCCACCAACATGAAGGATATAAAGAAAAGGCTTTGTAAAAGCTAATTTATCTCAAGGCAATCTGCCCTTTTTATGGCTTCAATGTGCCTCTAATAGAAGAGGGCAGAGAATTCTGCCTCCCCTACTCATTTCCTAGCAATTGTAGCTATTGACTGTTTGGTGTGAGAAGCCTCTACAGGTCTCCAGCACAGCCTGATTGCACTTTCTGAGACTCTTCAGACTTCTATCTAAAAAAAGAATTGATTAGGACAATGAATGCCATGTCTGATCATTAAATATTTAAACCTGGTAGGCTTTCAAGAGTGGCAGGCTTGCCAGCCTGTGAAAATACCCTTGTTTTGCCAGATCTAACTTGTTGTTGTCAATTTTCAGAAGACTTGAAGTAATGTGTACATGAGATGTAATATCCAGTGTTTTTTAAGAAAAAAGAGAGTGTGCCTTTAATTGTGTCTTGTAGACTCAAACAAGTAATGATACATTAAGAAATGTAGCTGGGAGAATGCATTTCTCCCTCCCTGGTGCAGGAGTGAAAATGCTGATGGGATCATTGCCCAAAATTGAACAAACACAAACATTCTAACCCATATATCACAATGATCACTAACACAGGAAATAGCATCTTGTTACATGGAGTGTGATTGCAGTTTCTGCTCCAAACTTCTGGAAACAAGAGTGCACAGAATCTTCTGGATGCTGGGACATTGAAGCCTTGTACTGATCTCTCTCCATCATATTATTTTCCATCTCTGTTTTTATTCACTTAATAGTTCTAGCACCATGGGGAATTCTATCTAATCCTTTTTTCAAGAAAAAAAAATTCCAGTTGTTGATGTTTTTTTCTTGCTGTGCAGTGTGTTGCATTTACAAATGTTTTGGAAGAATCTATTTGTCCAGTCAATTCCTATTGCTAATAAGAGCCAGTCTTTTACCAAAAGATCTTTGTATCAGTTTAATCACAGCTATGACAGAGTATCATTTGATAATGAAGAGAGCTCTTTGCAGCTTGTAGAGTTTAAGCACAGACATGACCTCTGTGTGCAGTTTGGGATCTAAACAGAATAGGCAGACTGAGAAAAGAGGAGAACAATGCATAACCTGAAGATGGACAGGTAGTGAGGGAAGAAGAAACATGGAAATGTCCAGCCTTTGTGTTGAGCTGCAGGCAGCTGCAGCTGTCACAGGTTCAAGGGATGCTGCGGGTTACATGCTCTGTGTTGGTGGTTCCTCTCCAGGCAGTTGCCATCTTTCGAGGCAGGTCACAACAACCCAAGCCATGTGTGGGAGAAGATTGTTTTGTAGGCTCTTTTTCACCATAAAGATTTTGCTGTGTGATCATTTGGACAGAGCATAGCTGCCATTTTCTTTTCTTTTTTTTCCCTATAATTAGCTATCAGCGTGTCATCATTACAAATTATGTGATCATTATCATCATTCTTCACCATTGTGAATTATGAATGTTATCATCCAGTGTGGTAAAACAAAGGTATTTAAATGACTGCAGATAACACAACATGATATATAGGCACTTCTGTCAGAGTGGCTCAGCAGTCTGGCTGGTTAACTAGCTGCCATCTTTGGATCATGACATCTGTAAAATCACAGAATCAGTAAAATATGAGTCAGTTTGATCTTTGCTCCAGTTCGAAGTTGGAAACTTGTATGAAGGCCATTGCAATATGTTTGTTGAGCAGCTGCTTTTGTATTTTGTATTCCAAAAAGAGCTGCCTGATTCAGTGCTGTGCACAGTGTGCATACTCAGAAGGTTCCCCACTCCTCTGTGCTCATGGTTGCTCTGTGCCTTGCACTCCGCTTGTAGATTAACCCCTTGGTAACTCTCTGTACCTGCAAAGGAAACTTCAGCTGTGATGCTGCATCTTGTCTTCAAATGTTAATGCCCTTTGCCTATCAGTTCCTGGCCTGACCCTCCAGCATGCATAATGCAAGCTCTGTGGATCTCAGAACAGGGTGGAAAGGAAGCTGCTGGGCATCTGATGGCCAGCTCATAGCAAACAGGCCTGATTGTGGATGCAATGCTGAGCTTGCCGAGGATGACTGGAAGCACAGGTGAAGCTTTCAGCAAGGGCAGAGGCTGAAGGATGTGAGTCTCCACAGGGCAAGCAGAGTGGCCAGTGAGGCAACTGGTGATAATGACTGAGAGTAAATGCAAACAACAGGAGGAAGGGGTAGGACACGGCAGCTGAAGAGCAGGGAGCAGGGGACAGTATTTTATTTCTGACAGGCAGTCAACATTAACAAAAAAAAAAGCAAATGACAGAGAAACAGTTCTTCTTTAAGGCTGGGTTTTTCTAATAGAATGGGTTTGGGTTATTTTAAGGAAGCCTATGAGGAGGCATGTGAAGTAAAAACACCAAAAAGACAAGACAAATGGTCTTAAAACACCCCAATTTCCCTGGAGCTTACCTTGCTGAAAAGCTCAGCTTTTTTGTGTTTCTACTTCAGCACAATGCATAGATGTTATTTTTCCTGAAGTAAAAAACTTATCCTTTTGACTGTGAAGACAAACGATCTGAAAAATCAGGTTTGAGAGCTGAATATTCGGTGACTGTATCAGGACCAACAGAGAGACAGCCTGACTGACCTTAAAATCTTTGGTAGCTGTGTAGCTCCTGACTGATTTCATGCATCAAAAGATTCCTCTGCTCACGATAAACATAATCTTTCTTTAAAAGGAGTGGAACCTGAAAAAAAGCTAGCAAAAAGAAAAAATAATCTGCAGCGACTGGATGGATTGTGCCTCCTGCCATGCTGCTCCCTGATAACTTCTGCACTGGTATGGAGTCCCTTGTTTCCTAATAAACAACCTGGAACAGTTTTAGTGTAAGAAAAGGAAAAAGGAACATAAGAAGATATCCCTGCTCAAGGCAAGCTCATGCCAGCTCTCACTGTTTCACTAGCCAAATGAAATAGCCAGCTGGCCAGGTTAGGAGTTAAGCAATACCTGTTCGGTAGGGTTCTGTTACACCTTCCAGGGTGACAAAATGGGAGGTGATTACAACCTGGAGCTGACCTACTTCTTGTCCATGACATAGTGTCCCAAGCTTGGCTGTGGAGCTCAGGAACTAATTTCTCACCCTGTTATTAAGAATGCTCTGGATTTGATAACTAAGTTTGGGGGCTAAATCCTCCCCTGAGGGAAAGGTGGAAAGATGTTTGTTAAGCTCTTGTTGAGAAGGTTGTGTTAGTGCTGCTTTTAGTACACTGTGTTATTGATGACTCTATGACAATTTGGGGCTTTGTTTTTATTATTTCAAATATCTGTAAAGTATTTGCAAGGTTATTTGTACCTTTGGCTAAGATGAATTGAATTTTAACCCCAACCACAGAGTGAGATTCTTTTCTTTATGAGCATTTTTTTCCCTGGGTCTTGCTGCTATGGTTTTTCTGAAAACAGCAAAGACGTCCTCAGTTCCTACACTTTGCAAACTGAACAGAGCTCATCTGTAGCATGATTCAAAATTACAGATGATTAAGATAGTGAGAGCACACAATAACTTGTCAGATGCCTGGTAGGAAAAAATTGATCTGGTAAAATAGAATGAGTGTATTCCATTATATAGTAAACAGCCTTAAGTGAAAGGCAGATCCCACTCCTTGGGGCTGCACACTGGTGGGTTTCCAGCCAGCACTGGGGCTGGACATGGGAACATGAAGTGCAATAGAGCACTCTGGACTGAAGCATACTTAATATACCACATATTCAAGGAGTTAAGGGTGTTTTTCCTCCTATTATTCTCTGTTACAATCTTATTGCTCTAATCTTTAAGAGCCTGTTTCTAATTTCCAGGCGCAGTTCATTCATGTCCAGCCTACACTCTCTGTGCCTGTGCCAACAATATCTTTTAGATTAAATAGTTGTGAAAACCAGTCCGGAACTGGAATTCAGGATTGCTTTTGTAATGCGTGGAGCAATCGTAGACCAGTTCATGCCTTTTTAATAGAGGTGGGCACTATTTGCCCTACGTTGACAAGCAGCACCCATCTAATTATTTAAGAGCTGTTCAAGCCACCTCATCCTTGCTGCTGCACAGGGACATGTATCACCCACCATTGCTAATGAATCACATTACCTGATACATTTTCCCCCCACACACTCATTTCCTTGACTCAAATTGTGTAAGTAATTGCACTTTGAATACTTTAAATGAATGAAAAGGGGTATAATGATGCTATGCTATCAAGAAATCCTTCTGGGTTTTTTTTTCCCTGTCAGGACTGCTGAGGGAAGTGCTCAGTCCCTGCAACAGCCCAGAGCTGTGTCTGAGTAAGCAGGGGATCATCCAGCAGGAGAGAGGCAGGCGAGTCCTGCAGCTCTGGCCCTCCTCCTGCCCTCCTCCCAGCTGTGAGGTGCCCCTTGCTGGCCCAGCCCAGCAGCATCGGCCTCAGGGAAGATTCCCAGCCCTGCCTGCATCCTGGGAAGGAGCTGCCCCTCTGCCGGCCACCCCACACCAGGGACAGAAGGAGCAAGGTAGGCACGTGGGCTGGAAATGATAACTGATCGTCAGTGATTGTACTGACAGAAAGGAGAAGGGGAGGGAGACAAGTTGGAGTTTGGGGAAAGCTGGAACCTCTCCTGTCTCCAGCAGTTGTTGAAAAAAGGAGGCAGGCAAAATCCCATTTCCTGGCTGTGGTAGCTGGGGGTACACACGCACACACACAGGGAGGGTCCCTCAAACCCCCCATCTGGTATTGAAAACCAGCCTGAGGCTGTGGGCATCCACTGCCATGGATCTCCCATGGACTGTGCATTTCTGCCTGGGAAGCAGAGGGAGAGAAGGAAGGAAGAGGGATGACTCAGGAGTGCCGAACCTTCGAGGAAAGCTCAGATGTAATCCCAGACTGTGAGACTGGGGGGACTGCTCTGAACAGTGCTTGCTCATGTAGTGTGTTCATCCTCCTCCACCCAGGAAAAAGCAGTTTTGGCACACGAAACAAAGGAGAAAAGATTTCCAGGAATAAATATTTAATTGTAGCTTTAATAAATATTTTAAGCAAAAGAAGTCATCAGTCCTGTAACTGTATCTTAGAGAGAGGTAAGATCTTGTGTGGAACAGAATGGGATGGAGAGGTGAAGTACTTTGGAAGGCAACCATGTGGTTGACATAGGAAGCTGGTTGCTGCATATTGTTAGACCTTTTCTAGATGCCCTGTCTCAGATCAAACACACTCTGTTATGGGTCTTCTCTTTGCTTTTCCTCAAGGTACAAAAATAAAATGCCCTGCTAAGATCTGTGTGTGGCAGTTTTATCACAAATTGTTCAGTGCTGTTTCTTGTGTGATTACGGCTGGCTAAAAGAGTGTATACTGCTGTCTCCTGAGTTTTACCCCTGTAATGACATGAGGGCATGCTTTGTCTGGTATCTACAAGTGGGAAAGAACTAGAATGGATTCAGTTTCTAAGCTCCCTTTGTAAAACCACCTTTTAAACACTGGGGGTTATTATCAGCTAGGAGAATTATGCACAAATGAAAGCATTGCTAAAACTGGATGCTGGATGAAGACGGCGCACTTTGTCCCAAGATCTCTCAGTGATGTTTGCGTTCCCAGTAAAGTCCATGACAATTAACTGGGAGCCTGGCGTGTGCCATCAGCTGTCCTGCTGCAGCTGCCCCCCCAGGCCCTGCGTGACAGCTCTGGCTCACGCAGGAGATGCCAAACACATCCAAACGATGATAGCACAGAGCACACTCGTGTGCTCTCTCGGCAGCGCACACCACAGCCCCGCTCCTCTTCCTCATTGCAACATTCGGGGGCATTTACCGAGATTATTCATCTGTAACTTCGCCTGGTTTCACTGAGCTCCCCGGCCGTGCCGTCCTTTCCTCAACACCATTTCCCCTCGGCTCTGGTGATTTTATTTTCGGGCAGGCGCTCTCGGGGCCGCAGCTCCCCGGAGGAGTTGCGGCGCTGTGGGCCGAGCCCGGTGTCCCGGCGGGGCGGG
>VWZW01000180.1:151698-185348 GCA_013397115.1 Edolisoma coerulescens
CCCGGCGGGGCGGGGCCCTCCCGCGGCCCGCCCGCGGCACAGCGCGCCGGGCCGGCCCGACACCAGCCCGGGGAGCGGGGCCGCCGCCAGCCCGTCCTGCCCAGCCCCTCCTGCCCAGCTCAGCCAGCCCTGCCCTGCCCTGCCCGGCCCAGGTGAGCGGGGTCTCNTTGTAAAACCACCTTTTAAACACTGGGGGTTATTATCAGCTAGGAGAATTATGCACAAATGAAAGCATTGCTAAAACTGGATGCTGGATGAAGACGGCGCACTTTGTCCCAAGATCTCTCAGTGATGTTTGCGTTCCCAGTAAAGTCCATGACAATTAACTGGGAGCCTGGCGTGTGCCATCAGCTGTCCTGCTGCAGCTGCCCCCCCAGGCCCTGCGTGACAGCTCTGGCTCACGCAGGAGATGCCAAACACATCCAAACGATGATAGCACAGAGCACACTCGTGTGCTCTCTCGGCAGCGCACACCACAGCCCCGCTCCTCTTCCTCATTGCAACATTCGGGGGCATTTACCGAGATTATTCATCTGTAACTTCGCCTGGTTTCACTGAGCTCCCCGGCCGTGCCGTCCTTTCCTCAACACCATTTCCACTCGGCTCTGGTGATTTTATTTTCGGGCAGGCGCTCTCGGGGCCGCAGCTCCCCGGAGGAGTTGCGGCGCTGTGGGCCGAGCCCGGTGTCCCCGGCGGGGCGGGGCCCTCCCGCGGCCCGCCCGCGGCACAGCGCGCCGGGCCGGCCCGACACCAGCCCGGGGAGCGGGGCCGCCGCCAGCCCGTCCTGCCCAGCCCCTCCTGCCCAGCTCAGCCAGCCCTGCCCTGCCCTGCCCGGCCCAGGTGAGCGGGGTCTCTCCCGGGGGGCGAGGAGGGAACATCCTTTGGGAGGTTGGGAGGCCGGGCCGGGGGGAGCGGGCTTGGGGAGCCCCCCGGGAGGTGTCCGGTGCCGCGCTCGCCTCCTCCGGGGCCGTGGATTTATTTCGCTTCAGAGCTTAGGGCCAGTTTCTTTTGTTTTGTTTTGCTTGTTTCTTTGTTTGGTTGTTGTTTTTTTTCTTTTTTTTTTTTTTTAACACTTTTTCTTTTTTGTTGCACTTTGGAACTGGGGCTGTGACATTGTTACTCCGAGAATCGCTTGTTTTAGAAATGACGAGCGAGACAAAGAGTGCTAAACAAGAGCTTTCAACCCCTCGGAAGATAAAGGACTCTCAGCACTGGTTGCTCAGACGGGCACTGCAGAACTCGGAGCCTTGCTAAAGACTCTTGCTGTAGCGTGGTGTGCCCGTTCTTACAGTCAGCACTTCTGTTCAGGAAAACGGGGAAAGCAAAAGAATGGGGGAAGCAGCCCTTATTTCGTGTTCCCTCGGCGTGCTGGATGTGTATGCGTGTCACTTCTTGCTCTTGCAGAGACGCCTCTGAGGCTGATTTTTGGATCTGTGCCTCTGAATTTGGCTTTCAAGGAGGGGATTTGGAGTTCTCTTCTGATGCTCTTTTTGCTGGAACTGTCGAGCTACTTCTGAGAAATGTTCGCAAAACCTTTTGTGGTGCTAGATTTGATTTCTTAGAGAGCCTCAGAAAACTTTCAGGCTGCTTTGACGTGGCCCTCCTAGTCGTTAATTTTTGTGAGATTGAAAGGGTTTTTTTGACTGCTGTTAACCTTTACTTTCTGACTATTATCTTATGTTTGGCAAACATAATTTCTTTCCTTCTGTTGATTATTAATAATGGAAGATAGCAAGGCCTGTGAATGTAGCTGCAGAGGGCTTGGGCTTTCACAAATACATCTTAGTATCTCATTAAATCTAAAGAGGCTTAACTAACATGTAGCAAAAACGTTAAAAAAAGCCCAAATTTACACGAAGGCTTTGGGTGTTTACAGGAAAAAAGTTGTGTGTGCCAGAGAAACTGTAGGAAAGATGAGCCTGTTCTCTGACAATGGGTTTATTTTCACATTCTACGTGGGGGTGTAAAGGAGAGAAAACACGTTTCTTCCAAGTGGCCCTTTGCAGGGGCAGAGCTGAGGCAGGAGCTCATCCCACAGCCCCGTGTGAGGTAACCGAGTGCGTGGTGGTGCTGCTGCTCTGTCCCCCCGTGTTCTGGGCACCTGCTGCAGGCTGCAGCTACCCCTGCACTGCCCTGAGCTTCTGCCACTGTGCTTTGCCCAGGGTTGTAAACATTTTGACCAGCACCATCTCCTCCTTTACTTACATGCATGTAAACACAGAAATGTTTATCTGCAAGTAATTTGAAATTAGTCAGGTAAGGCCAGGTAATGCTGCCTTCTGTCTTCTCTTAAGACTGTTGCTTTCTGGGTAGTGCTGTCCTTTGGGTGAATCCAGGTTTTATATTCAGTTAAAGAATGAAACCCACCATGAACATGAATGTATCTGCTGCCAGTAGAGCTCCCTTACAACAAACTGCCAGACCCTGTTCGTGCACCACACCAAATGCGGTTCCTGGAGGAAATGTGGCGTGTGGGGTTCTTTCTAGGAGATAGGACCAGCAGGCTGTGCCAAGGTTGTTCTTGGTGGCAAGCCTGACAGTAAGAGAAGTAAATAAATCCTTCCCCTGCTTCCATTTCACCCTGAGCAGGCTGTGGGGTGCAGAAGGGGTTGGGGACTCTTTTATTGTGGCTGGGGTGTCTTCAAGGTGAAAGCTATTACTTATTGCACCTTTTTGTCTATTTTTGTCTCAAGTTTCTATAAGGAACCATTTTTCAATCACTGAGCATGGAGTAGACTTGGCAGGGATTGATAGTAACTGCTTGAAACTTGGGAAAAGACTGGTGGTGATCATCATTAGCAAAATTTATTGATGTTGTAACTGTTGAAGTCTAGGTTGATAAATATTCTGGATGCTGGTGGTGAGAACTGTTGGTTAATCTGCCCCTCATCTAGAAGGTTTCTGGCAGAGGCTAAGGAGAGGAATTGAGCTTGAAAAGTGTAAATCTCATCAACTCCCCATCAAGGGGAATGATGAGTGGGAATCACATCCCTTCCCTGGGGCTGGGAGCTGCCATCTCCTGGGGGCCAGTGGGCTGGGAACAGCATTCTGCACAGCAGAGGGGTGGCAGTCTTTGAAGAGGCAAAAAAAAGAGCAATGAAATGTTTGTTCTTTCTGCACAACAGTTTTAAAAACTCAAATCCTGCTATTTGCAACAGGTTGATGTGGAAAACCAACCAACCAAACAAAAAAACCCAGCTGAAACACTGTAAAGAAAGGAGAGATACAGAGAAGTGATCTGGGTTTGCATGATGTGTTACTCCCCAGCACAGCTCAGATAAACTGAAAAATAGAAAGTGTTCATCTGCCTAACTGCTTTGCCTTTTCTCTCAGAACAGGGCAGAGGCAATTGTTCTGCTTCCTTCTCTCAGTGTGTCTTTTCCTCGTTTTTGAGGCAACTCCCTGGACAGATCACTTATCTTTATTTCCTCCCCCTCCCGCACTGATTGCGGCTCGTTTCCGCTCCCCGCTGCGCTCCGGATGCTCCCGGGGGCTGCGGGGGCAACTCAGCCCGGCTGAAGCAGCCTCGCCTTGCTCCGCTCCCTGCTCTCAGCGCTGCAATTGTGCTCCTCTGAGCAAACCTCAGCTGGCGAGGCAGCGCTTTCAGCATTTGTCTTTGTGCTCGCTCTCCTTTTCATGACGTGTGCGGCTGTGGCTGGCGTGATGCACCCCACGTTAGCAGGGAGAGCCCGGCGGAGGCGGCGAGTGCGGGGTGAGCAGCCAGCCCGGGAGCTCGCCCTGCTCACCGCCGCTCCCTGCAGTCTCCCCTTCCTGAGAGTAAACAGATGCCTCTGGCGTTTTGTAAACAAGCAGAAGCGAGATAACTTTCTGCGGAGATTTTGCTTTCCCCCCCTCAGCTAGTTGCTAGGAAAAAGACTAAGGTACAGAAGATGCAGAGATGGGATCCCCTCTGACAGGAGGTGACACCTCGGAGCATCATCCCCGCCTTGGTGGCAGCCGGGACAGGAACCAAACTGACGCTTGCTTTGTCTCTGCATTGTGCAGGAAGACGCTCACTTAGCTTTTGTTTCTGACGTTTTTGGGGGCATGTGGAGTACACGAAAGTGGTGTTTCTGTTGTTTGCCGTCCCCCCCTCCCCCCGAGGGAAGCTGTAAAATACCATGTGAGTCAAATCGCATCTGCCCAGGCTTGGCTGTAGCGCCTCGGGGCAGATGGGGCGTGGGATGCTGCCCGGGAGCCTGACCTGACACTGATGGACAGGGCTTCAACAGCCTGGAAGCCCCTCCTGCTTCACTCAAATCATCTTCATCCTTGTGGTTCCTCCGGTGCTACAATCCTACTGACTGATTTCAGAGCTTTGCTGGTTCTTTATTTACTGTTGGTTTGCACAGTAGCTTTTTTCGTCGGGTCGATTTCAACTATAGATATATATATATATATATATAACAAAGTAATCTATGAAATCTCTTTAAAATAATGATTATCTTGGGCATAATGACACTCGCATTGAGGTTCTTGCATTATTAATGCAGTTTGGAGACTGAATAGTAGTCTAAAGAAAATGAACATTAAATTTTTGACCCATGGTGTGTTAGGCTCTGCTTGCCTTGAATTGTGTATTTCTGCAGGGAGGAGCTGGTGATAGGGTCAAGGTCTCAACAGATGTTTAAATACTGTTTAAATAGGGTGTTTCAAGGACAGCAATTATGAATTTGGCCTTTGGGTGCTTGCCTAGCTGTTTGGGCAATAATCGGTGGCCTGTGACAACACTTCCTGCCCAGCAGTGGGGTCTGGGAAGGTAAACCTGGGCTCCAGCTGCAGCCTCCCTATGATCAGATAGTGGAGGGGCAAAGGCACACAGAGAACAAAACAACCTGCAGTTAAATCCCTGGGGGGTTTTGAACTGCAAGGGAGGGCTCTATTACCTTTCTCTGGAAAAAGGAGGCAGGCCTGTGTGCCCCACGTGTTCCTCACCCCGATGGCTCCGTGCCTGATCTGATCACAGAGCGCTTTGTGCGGGACCAAGGAAAACGGAGAACCTTGACCTGGTAGTTTCTTTTGAATATTAAACCATGCTGGTCCTTTGCCGTGCCCCATGAGCAGCACATGACTGGGGAAGAGGCAGAGCATTAAGAGCTAAGGCTGATCCTGAGGAGGGAAGCAAAGTGTGTGCTGGTGTTACTCCAGGTGGGAGCTTGGGCCAAAGCCCTGGGGACTGCCTGGGAGCTGGGGTGGGAAGCCAGGCTGGATGGGGCACTGATGGTGCTGCAGCCATGAGGCCCCAGTGGAGCGTGGCCAGCATGGGGAGAACTCCCACACTGCTGGCAGAGCCTCTAGCAAAGGGTGTCTGTCCTGCTCAGCCACTTGTCACATCAACCATGGTGTACTCGTCCCATGGTGGAGGACAGGCTGCCAGTGGAGACACAGCTGCCTGCTGCAGTTGCAGATCTTGGTGACTAACAGCAAAACCAAAACATAGAATTGCTGAGAATTGGAGTGGGAACCTCTGCTTCCAAAACACTGGTTATCCAGTTGACTGTTGGGATGAGGAGGTTTGCAGCCCATTCAGCATCTGATGTTCACTTGGTCTTCCCAGTGCTGGTTTTGGGTGGGAGGGATGGTGAATTCTCTGCCATGGGGAGTCCCACCGAGTTCCTTCAGGCACAACTCTGCATCTTAAAAGTTTTCCAGGAGCACTGCTTTTCCCAAGGTATAAAATTCTTTGCCACTTGCTATTTAAGAGAATGCCCAGACAAAGAGTAGACTGTGTCCAGGTAATAAACATTTAATCTTGCCTGTCCAGTGGGGGAGGAATTTTCTTTTTATGTCAGTCCTGGTTTAATGTTTGGTTTGTTTACGTTGCACGGCCAGTCACGCTGATGGAGGCCCTCTGGCAAAATGGACTATATTGTTTTATGAGCTCCTCCTTCTTATTGTCTGCTGGCTTTCCCTTCATGATATGATTTCAGAAGGCTGGTCAAAGGCATTTGCTTGTTTTCAGTTACTTCAGTTACTTGATAAAATATGTCATCGTCACGATTGCAACTTCTTGACAACTACTTAAAAGGGTAAATGAAACTGCCAGAAAGCAACGTCAAAGAATTTCCTGTTTACAAAATTTGTACCTGTTACTGAAGCGTAAATACACGATTAAATACGTGATTTGGATCTTCTCATCCAGCTCATCGAGGCAGTGCCTGTCTGTGCAGTGGCAGGTCCAGAACAGGAGCTCTGCTGACCACAGCCAGGAAAGGCAAAATTTACTCAGCTGTGAAGACTGTGACTTTGTTTTCTCCAGTAGTTGAAGAAAATCTAGCAATGGGAATTATGAAATATGGTGATAGCCTTTTCAATGGAGCCTCTTTGTGATGGAGACTGGGAGGAGGAGTCCTTAAAGTTATTTCAAACTATTTCAAGTGGTGGGTTTTTCATTTCACTGGTAGGGGAGAGAGTAAATAGAGTGAATATTGGTTTTCTGCTATATGGCGTTACAGAAAGTGTTTGAATCTTACACAGGTCTCAGTTTCTGATGAAACATGTTCTTTTTTTCTATGCTGAAGGGCGGTTTTTCCCTATCCTGGAAACTGTGTCAGTCCTAGAAATTATTCTCACCAATGTTTAGGATACCAGCCCTAGAGTAGAAAGAGTGTCTTAATATACTTAAATATTTGTCCACTTCCACTGTTTTCTGATGCATTATCTTTTTTAAATTGATTTTTTCTTTTCTCCCTGTACTAGGCTTAGATAAAAAAGGCCTCTGTCCTTGGGGATGTGTGATACATCTTTTACCCACAGCAGCAGGTACTTCAGGACAGAAACTCACTGCTGGAACCCAGTCCAGGCTGAATCTGGCAGAGCTGCCGCCCAGCCACTGCCAGCAGCATCCCAGTATCATGATGTCACCATGCTGCTGTCTGCACTACCAGTTTTCCACATGCTCACCTTTCCCACCCTTCCATCCCTCAGGCTTTTCAGGTAGACAGACCTCACCTGAACAGCATCCCAGAGGAATAAAATAAGAAACAAAGGTAGCGCAGAGCTGTCTCAGCATTCATCACAGCCCCATGCCGACAAAGTGGTTTTGGTGGACACTCACTTAGACTGGTACAGTTGGGGTCTGGGGTTCTAATCAAATTTGTTCTTAAACATTTTAGTGTGGCTGCATTGCCTCTTCCCTGACACAGATCCTGAGGAGGAACTCTGGTACCCCATGATGTGGAGCTGTGCAGTCTGGGGTCTCCTGGCCACCAGGACCAGGGTGAACCCACAAGACGTGCATGCACCAGTACCATGACATGACTTGTTCTGGACTTGGGGCTTGTTCCTGAGGCAGGCAGACCCTGAGGATTCTTTGCTGTGTAACACCGCGTTTCACACAAAACATTGCTCTAGATAAAAATAAGAAAGGCACTGTTAAACATATCATTGTCTTTGTTTTTTTACTGATCTCACATCTCTCTTGGTAGTAGGTCTGGCCCAGCTCCATAAGGTCATGTAACTCTAAGCATGTGGCTAAACAGGTAAATTGAATCAAAACAATCTTTCATAAAGGCATTCACTGCTGTTCCTGTGTGCAGTATTTGCTCTGCTTGTGTGTCCCATTCCCTCTGTGATTGCAGTTGAAGTAGATGCAGTTTTTTGGGGTAGTGATTGCTCTAACACAACACTAACTGCAATTTTCTATTAAACACGTGCTTCTACATGGAGGTTTAGTTTTATACCTGAAGAACACACACGCCTCGAGATTTGCCTGCTTTTTTCAACTCTAACACTTGATTTTTACCTTGCCTGAAAAGCTGGAGTTGCCTGTTCCCTTGCTCTGGTCTGTGTTGGCTTTTGAGCACTAACACAGTAGCCATAAATAACAGCAACAGCTTCTGCGGTTCTGGACAGCTCTGTCCTGTTCACGCACTCCCAGCACAGCGCTGGGGCCGTGGCTCTGGAAATCACAGCGCAGTAAATAGTTTTGTTGATGTGTGAGTAGGCACGGAATGGAGCCCCGCACACGCGCCCGTGCTGGCGCTGCGGTTTTGCAGGCGCTGCAGCACAGTGTGGCTCCTTCTGCCGTTTGACCGGCTGTGAGCGCTGGCTGGATGTGCTGGGCGAGAAAGACTGGTCTGTGCACACGTGGTAACCAGGGAGGGCAGTCACACTCCCCACAGGTCCATTTTCTCATCAGTCGGCCGTGAAGGATGTGTTGCCTGCAGTAGGCTTGCTGGGCTAGGGGGACTGTAAGCATTGTTGAGACGAAAAAGAGGTTTTCTCCTAGAGGTCCAAAGTGCATCATCAGTGGTGTTTTCCAAGCTGCCATATGAGAGGATGTGATGGAGGGTTTGTACAACGTGTAGTTGACAGAGGATTTGGGGAGGCTGCTGTCCCTGGAGCAGCTCTGGAGGCTGTGAGCTGTGGGGTGTGCTCTGGATGCATCACAGGTTTGATTGCACGTGTAGGGACTGCCTGTCAGTGCAGTAGATCACACAGAGCCCTAAAGCAGCAGCTGGCAGTGGGGATAGTTGTGCTGCCAGGACTGAGCGGGTCTGTAAGGTAAAATGCAACGTTTTCTGTTTGGCCAAGGAGTTCGGTTATGCATGTTTGCTTACATGTTCTCTGTTCTACAAGTAGTTTGGCTATGTAAGAAAAATCAGATTTGTGCAACGTGTATATCCATGTAGTTCTTATCCTATAGACTTCAGTTAAACAAATTAGGGCAATTTCAGCTTGAGAGTTAAGAAGTAACCATTGGTTTTACAGTGTTGATGGAGCACTCGCCTTCTGCTGGAGCATGAGGATGATGTGAGGGTCTTGGGGTCACAAGCACAAACTTGTGTACAGCATGGTGAGATATACTGGAAATTGTGTTAAGGGATGTAGGGAAGGGAAGAAAAAACAGAATTGCAATTGTTAAGTGGGCCAGTGATCTTTAAATATATATATATATTTTTAACTTTCTCCATTAGAATTTAGGTCTATCATCCCATCAGGTTTCAGAGCATTTTCTGTTTCTTGAATTATTTTAGTCAATTATATATCTTTTGGTCATTACTGGATATTGATGTAGGTTCGTAATTCTGTCTCCATCACAAAACTTGTGCTTAATTGATTTCTGAGTGATCTATTTGAAATAGACTCAAATTATTAGCCTGGGATGCTTAAAAATATGCATAGGAAGTGTGAGGCAGTGAGACTGGGACGTGACCTGTGCATTGGGATAACCAAAAAGTAGAGCCTGGCCTGTCAAAAGGGGCATCTGGGGTCTCTGGGTGCCTCACAGAACTGGTGTGAGGATCAAGTTATTTTTGAGTGGTTTCTGACTCTATACTCTGCCAACTGCATCTTGCTGGAATGCTGGCAGACTAAATACCCTCAGAGGATTTTTTTTTTCTGTGCCAATACACGTATGCCTCATAAATTTCCATGGTTATAGATCTCTGTAATGTGAACTGGTTTTCCTATTGAAAATGTTGATTAGGGAGGAAACACAGTGAACTAATTGTTCTGCGTAACACTTGAGCCACGTAAATATTTCAGGGGATTTCAGTAGCCTTAAAAGGCTGAAAGTTGCACACGAACAAACTTAACCATAATTGTGCCTGAAGTTTTGTGATGTGAGAGGAGGCTGAAAAGGGGAGAACTTTTCAAAAGTGCCTAGGGATTTACATATGTATAACTTCTTTATACTAGTACGACACTGTATAAGCCCATTTGCCTGGTAGATGAGCCTTAAGATGCTTAGACACAAGACACATGAGAGTTTTCTCATGTTTTGGTACAAATATTTTCTGCCAATATGAAATAAATCCTGGAATAAATTCACAGGGGATGCTCCAAGTATGGAAGCAATGGGAGAGGGAAAGCTTCAGACTTGCAAAAGCACTGGAGGAGGAGCTGGGTTTCAAAGCTCGAGAGCAAGCACTGGAAGGGACAGGAAGTTCCCTTTTCAGCCGTATATTGTATTTCAACTGGGAAATGCATGGGCTCACTGTGGCTGAGCATGTTAACAAGGATAGGGTGAGATATATGAAGTGTTGCCTCTGCTGTCCCAGAACAGAGTTCCCAGCCCTGGCTAATGGAGGAGTGATGAAGGCAGCAGGAACTCGGAGTGACCAGCACAATGGTTCTGTGCTGGGCACCATAAAACATTGAATAGATAATATCTGCTTTCTGGCCCAAACCAGCTAACTTGTTGACAAAGCTAAATCTTTAGAAATATTTGATACTAGTAGGGTTTATTGTCTAAGAAAGAGTCATGGCAGCCATTCAAGTGACAAACTGGGGAGTGCTTTGTTTTAAAAAGGCATAAGGTTTTTCATTTGTACTTGGAAATTTAAAATGGGGGGGCCAAGAACACCAGAAGCAGCTTGTAACTCCTCTTGCTCTCTACCCCATTTATGTCACTTCTGCTAGAAAATTTAAGCTTTGATTTTTTAATAAGTCTGTACACCCTTTCTTGTATGCTCCTCTGAGCTAATATTTTTTCCCCTTTGTTTCTTTGCATATTTTTTTCCCCTTCCCTCTCCTTTTCTAATTTGCTATTGCCTTTTGGTTTCACTGTCCTTTCTTAATTTCCCTGTAAAAAGGGCCTCTCCTCACTGCCACCAAAATGAGTGGAGGCTCTTTTCATAGACAATTAAGCTGTGGGACTCCTTGCCACAGGATACTGCAGAGGTTAAAAGATTATATGAGCTCAGGAAGGGCCTGAAAAATCTCAGAGGAGGTTATTAAATACCACTGTGCAACCTTTAGTTTGCCATTTATTTATAGGAGGATGCTGAAAAGGTGTTGAGAGTGAGCACCACTGTGCACTCACCTTATATTTAACTCTGACGTAGGCAGCCACACCTGGCTGCCGGTGTTGGACCGAGTAAAGTCATCCTGATGTTCTCCAATTTTACTGCACGAGTCCTTTGTGATCTCCATTCACACTTCCCTGTCCTCTTACCACATCTGTGTGAAGACTGACATATCTGGGGACACCAACACTTGCTCCTGGAGGTGACCTGTTGTGTCCTTGGCTCCAGGGAAGGAGCACTTGGATTGGGGCAGGGCTTTGGGACTTGGTGTCTGTGCTTCTGCTCTGGGTTCTGGCACTGTGGGGATGGCTGGCAGTGGCTTTGGGAGCAGCTGGGCAGTGCTGTGACACCGTGTCCCTGCTGCCACAGACACAGCCGGGGCTGTGGGCTGGCAGCTCACACAGAAAGCAGTTGGCAGACCAAAAGCAAGGCAAGATGCTGGGCATCACATCGCAGGCTGGTGCTGGCTCAGTGCCTCTGCATGTGCCGTGGCCCCTCAGCTGCACAGGGAAGGCTGCAACAGCTCATCCCCCCGGGGCACTGCCACCTGTCTGGTTGGTGACAGGCTGTGGTGTCCTGCGCAGGTGAGACCCCCCTCTTCCCGCTGTCAGTGAAATGATGACATTAGCCAATACTATAGGTGCACGGGAACTTAAGTCACTGGGCAACACTTGCACCTAATTACCACCATCATCTTCAACCATTGTCTTCATCCTTGCCTGGGAAGAGCTCCCAGAGGAGGATGCTTGTCTGGGACCCGTCACTGCTTGTCCAGGCTCGCCGTGAGCTGGGGAGAGTTTTCCACCTCTTGCAATCTGTTCTTTAAACAAAAGGAGTTGGATAAGTGAGATTTTGTAAGCAGACTGAAGGCTTGGACTTCTTCTATGAGAGAGGTGTGCTGGTCTTGGGACAGCTCCGTGCCGTTCCCAGCACTGTCCTGAGGAAGTTACCTCACCAGGAGCTGCTGGTGTGTTCTGCTCCCACTGAAGGACTTTTTTACAAGAGGCAGGATGGAACCTGGTCCTTCTCATGTTGTTGTACACACTCTGAGTAAACCCAGGTGAGTGCTGACCCCATGGCAGCCAACAGTACCTCTGGTTACAGCCTCCTGTGCTCGCTTACCAGCGGAGGACCCTGGCTAGCTCTGTTCCAGGCAGTTTGGAGCAACAAGTTTATGTATCATCAGTCATGGCAAATACTGGATTTCCAGCGAGAGAGGATCCTGATTCCCCTGTATTTTTGATAAAATGAGCCACAGGGTATCATCATATATCCTTCAGTATGATCCTAAACCAGTTGAAACTCGTGCCTAACTTGACTAACCACTCAGTTCCTTAACCTAAACTGTTTTTGTTTTTTTATGTGTACCTGTCAACTTTCATGATCAGTGGAAAATACAGGACTGTAGGAAGTCCTCATCTCTATCAATGTGCTGTATAGGCTGCTGATGACTTGATTCCTCCCCATCCCTCTCTGTGGTCTCTGCAGTGCAGGGTGGGTTCCTGCTGCCTGGGCAGCATTTCCCTCAGACACAGCACACTGCTCACTGCCGGAGCACAAGGGCACCCCCAGCACTTGGGGACAAGGTGCTCAGTGCTGAGATTGCTTGGAAATAGCTGCTGCTGTTTGTAAACTAAACCTTGTTTTAATGCAAATTGATTTGTATGCACAGACAAGCGATAGGAATTTTCCGTGTTGTATTTTGCTTACCTTATAATTAGACTTTTGCTGGACATGGTTGGGCAATGTCCTGGTCTCCATTAACTGCCAGATCACCCCAGTGTGTGGGCACTCCTCTGCAGCCTCCAAGGGCGTCATGCTTATACCGTAATCCTCTGTGACATGTCACATGCGTGTTGCAACTCCTCTGAGTTTCTGTGCTAATTGAAATACCAGTATTAATTGTGGAAAGTTAAGTCATGCAAACTAAGCTGGAAGGGGAAGCTCTCGGAAGCCGCTGTTTCGTAACTGTGTTTTGTAAGTGCTTCACTCCGTGATGCAGGGGCAGTGCTGGGGTGCTCACGGCGCTGGGATCCTTGTGTGCCCTGGGGTCCCAGTGCCAGAAGGGCCTTTGGGAAGAGCTGCAGGGAGGAGCAGTGCTGTGGCTGGTGCTCAGGCACCTTGGAGAGGGAGCTGGGAGCTGCTGTAGGACACCCTCAGTGCCTCACCTTCATCAGGGCAGGGAGCAGGGAGTCCTGGTGCCTTCACTCTCTCAGTAGATGGGAGCAAGGGGCTGTGGTTTTTCTTGCTGAGGAGGCTTTCTAGGTCTCAGCAGAAAAGCAGGTGAAGCTGAGGGGTTTATCTGCACAGCTTCCTTAGAGAAGGAAAGAAATGCAGCTGCACGGAATAAATTTGGAAACCAGGACACTTGAAAGTGAAAATAAAAAAAAATAAGAAGAATTTCTGGTGTTGTTTTTAAATCCAAGAAAAGCCCAGAAAACAATCAAATTTTCAGATGTCTTCTAGATATCTTTTTCAGATTCCTTTTAGAGATTGAAATGAAAGAGAACTTGCAGAATCTGCATCCAAAAGCAGCTGCTCTTGTGGAGCTTTGTTCTCTCTTTGAGAAAAATCCTCATTTTCCAGGCAAGCGTAGCCAGTGGTGTCCTGTTCATGGACCATTGTGGTACCATCTGAAAGCACCTCCTCCACACAGGGTAATTTCCAGACTAAGGAGGCCAGAAAGAGCATTTTCTCCTTGCTGGAGCACTGAAGGATGCAGAGCAGCATTTCCTGGGGATGAGCTCTGTGCCCGTTCACTGGAGGTGTTGCAGTCTGTTATGTGAAAGAGAAACCATTTGTAGATGGAGAGATTTCATGGAGTCTGTCACTCTGCCCTATCCATTTGGACTCTTTCCAGGCATTTACAGTAATTAAAAGTGAGACAAGATTTCTGTGATAGTGTTGTGCTGGTCAGAATGGATAACTTCCCCAAACCTGCAATTTTTAGGGTATTTCTAGAGGTATAGGGTAGACTTAAAGAGAAATAGTATTTATAGATATACGGAGAAATTATGATGGCGTTTATATACCCCTAACCTTATTACTTCAATAGCTTTTTTTAGTTATTTTTCGTGGAGAATTTCAGAAATTTCTCCTGCATATATTGTGCTCTTTGTAGTTCACTTGTTACAGGTGCTTTGTAGGTCACCTGTTACAGATGACATTTTTGGGTCTCTTTCTGCACACATTGGCCAAGTTTTCTAAAAAAGGTATGGTAAAAACTTAAGGTATTTTTGCTTTGAAATGTTAAATTAGTCTATTGTTGCCATGATGCTACTGTAATTTATTTTATTTATATTCCAGTTCGGTGCATTCCTAAACATAAATATTAAAAAAAATCACGTTGGAGAAAGATAAGTGATGCATGTTGAAATACGGGCAGATTTAAGGGTAATGTGGCTGGAGTTTCCTAAAGAGCCTGAAAACATCACCGCCTTACGTCATGTTACATTCGTTCTGTAAACACCCGCAGGCAAATGTTTTGCTGGCTCAAGCAGAAGAGAGATGGTGTCTGTGCTGTCCCTGGCCTCTGCCTGGCTGGGATCTCACACTGCTGGGCTTTCTGCAGTGCTGGCTGCCTTCACGAGGCACAGGGGGATGGATGGGTGCTCCTGGGAGCTCAGGGTGGGTGCGCTGGTGCTGCTGTCTGGGGTTTGTGGGATGCTGTCCTTGCCATGGCCGAGTGGGGAGTGGTGGCTGGGCTGGAGGGACGGGAAAACCTAATGGAAGTGGGTTGGGAAGTGGTGGGCTTCTGAGAGAGGTAGGAAAGTGGGTTTGTTCGGCTAGTCACAGAGTCAAAAGGAGAGGAAGGAATTTGTGGGTGCTGAGGAAGGGCTGGTAGGCAGCCGTCTGAGTCCCTGGGACCATTGTTGATGTACAGGGAGTCAGTTCAGAACCCAGGATAACATCCGGAAAACATCTCTGAAGACTGCTGGTAACTGCCTTAGGAAGGCAAAGCATTTGTGAGGAGGAGGCTGGGAGGGCTGGGGCGTGGGTTTTGTTTTGAGTTTTCGCTGTAGGCTTCCTGTGTCAACACTGCCCGGCCTCGAGTGCCTCCAGCTGCACCTGCAAGTGGGGAGAGTGTCTCTGCTCCTGCAGGAGGGCTGCCAAGGGAAGTGAGTTTATCCCTGTGTGAACAATGTCAAGAAGTGGCCACACCAGCACGAACTGAAATAGCCAAGCTGCACCTTTGTCTTTGTAAAGGTCCAGGTGAAGTGATCTTCTGCTGAGGGTCGCGGGAGGCGGGAGCTGCTGACGTCCCGCCGTACGCACACGGTAAAACTCGGCCCTTCAGGCTCCAATCCTTCTCACAGTGCCTGATTTTTACGACTGTCAGAGAAGCCCAAGAGGCAGAGGGATGTGCCAGTGCACTCTCCTGTGCAGAGATGCAGCGTGCTGCCCATGCAGCCTGAGCTGCAGCACCGGCGCTGGCTGCCCCTTGCTGCTGCTCTGCATCCCCCCGCGCCCCGCTGTCCCCGCCGGCTGTGGCGGCGTCAGGTCGGGCGTAGCTGCCGCTGGCTGCCTCCATCTGTGTGTGTTTGGGTCAGCTCTCACCCAGCTCTGTGTTTGGGTCAGCTCTCACCCAGCTCTGAGCACGATGTAGGGCTCATGTAACAGAAATGATGAGAGCTGAGGCTATTCATCTACCTTGGCTGTGGGCAGAGAACAAAAAGGGTATTTGTGCAGCGAAACGGTACTGAATGTTCTACATCACTGTTTTATTTTATGTTTACGGAGCAGAGGGCACCAAAATAATATAAATGGGAACAATAACATACGGTAGCTCACTTCTAACTCCATTTAGTCTTTTTTATTTGTAAATATTTTTGTGGTTCGTCTGTGTTTTGAAGAAAGGAGGGAAAATTCTCCTGCCTCTCTAGCCTTGTTTGAGGAAGGGGACGGGCAGTACTTTGTGGTTGTATTGCAGCAGATGGGTGAATACTCTGCATTTTGCTTGTCACCTGACAAGCTGGTTTATATTTGGATGAGGAGAGAAAGCGTGTGATTCTGAAAGCTGTGTTTTCTCTTGTGCAGAGGCCAGCCCATGTGTGCTGAGTTATCAAAATTAGTTTTAGTTGTTTGCTCTTATTTTTCCTGTGACTTGCTAGGGCTATGGTCCTGCTGTGTCAAACACATTCCTTGAAAGCAAGGTGTCCAAAGGAGAGGCCTGTAGAAAATTGAGACTTCCTTTGTACCAGCCAGCACAGCACGTCTATTTTGAGGAGGAGGAAGTCTGGAAAATCCCGACCCTTTGGTGTTATCATCTGGGTCTGAGCTGAACTCTGTGCTGTGACACTGGGCAGGGCATTAGCTCATGGGTGACAGATGCCATCCATATTTGAAATGCCATCCCTAAAGCTGGGGGTTTGTTCTCAGCTGAGTTGCTCTTGAGAACAGTGAGGAAAGCTCAAGCTGGTAGAGGAGGGAACATGACTATTCACTTCTATCTTCTGAGCACCCTGAGCAATTAAAGACAAAAGCCTTTGTTCTTTGGTGACTTCATTCTTAAGAAGCCTTTTTAATTTTAGTCTTTATTTTCAGGAAGAAATAATATAGATTTGTCATTGACAAGGAGGCTGCATCTTTCAAATGTCATGTGAAGGATCCACTCCATAATTCATGGGCTGGGGAGTGTGGGTGTCAAGAGGAGGGTGCATAATGGATATGAGAGATTTCAGTTCAATTAAACTGTTGGTCTTAAAGGCAGCTTTTCTTGCCTTCATGATATTTTTTTGACTCAGATCGCCACATTTTTTGCTAACTCATCCAGATAACCAGATATTTTTAGTCTTCTTAAGTAAGATTGTAGTGGGTTATTGGTTATTTTTGTACATCATCTTCCCCTTCCAGTGTGGATGGGGACTTGCATTGTAATATCAGAGCAGTGCTGATTATTTCCTCTTTATTTCTGCCACTGCTGCACCTGTAAGCCATGCATTTGTCTGTGTAGAAGTGCTGCTGTTTCTGATCCTTCTCTTTGCATGGATTCTGGGAGTTCTGCTTGTTGTGTGATAAGACGTGTACTGCTGTTGGTGTGCTGAGAAGGGGATCTTCTCCTTCCTCTGCTGTAGGACCTGAACACGAGCAAACCTGAGGCTGCTGGGCGTCTGAATGAAGATGTGGACTGTTGGCTTCCTAGTTGCTGGGAGATGGTGGCAGACTCAGACCTCCCAAATGGGATTGCTGGGTCTGCCAGATCTCCCCAGGCAGGAGGGGTCACCCCCCCAGGGCCAGCCACTGCCTCCCAGCTGTGTCTGTGTTCCTGTCCCAGGCAGGGCAAATCAGCTGGCTGGCTGGCTCAGTCTGAAAGGAATTAAGGAGCACTCTTATGATTCTCCTCTCACAGTCAGGCTGAAGGTGTTACGGGCTGGCAGAGCTGTGTTAATAAGTGAGCAGCAGCAGCAATGCAGTTATCGTGGTGATCACACTGCAAACCCCACCTGCAGCAGGGGAGGTGCAGCTTTATCTCAGCACTTCCTCAAGGGCTTCTTTCTTGTAACATATGTTTGTGTGCAGCTGCAGGAGCTCCTCTGTGCTGCCTGTGGTCAAAGCCTGTCAGTCAGGGAGGTGTGTGGGGCACACCAAGACCAAGTGTTGGGGCTCAGCTGTGCCTCAAGAGCCTGTGAGTGAGGCAGGAGTGAGCAAATGCGTTAGTCGTGGAGTAATCTGTTTGCAGTGGAGCTTCCCAGTACAGCTGACAAAAGCTGTGGCATTTAAAAATAAATACACTTTACAAAACATGAACTCACTGATACAGAGCAGGAGGTTTTGGTGTGGCTGTGTCCGTGTGTACATCTGCAGGAAGTGAGTCATGTTCTTACAAAATCAACATTTCAAGAATTTGTGCCTTTTATGACAATTCCCATTTGGGGCTAAATCAGATCTCTTCCTTTCTCTAGGCTCTTCTCAGGCCTCAGGAATGTCTTCTGAGCCCACTTCATCCTCCTCGCAGCAGTCCCCTGCCTCTCCCCCCTCGCCCAGCTCCCTCCATCTGCCGGAGAGCCGCAGGCCCAGGGAGCGCTCCCCGTCCCCCATGAGGGGGTACCTCATCCCCAGCCCGCTGCCCACCCGACGCACCAGGACGTTTTCCGCGTGAGTACTGGGGGTCCTGCCTGCCACGGACACAGCCAGGGGCGAGGAGCCCCCTGCGCAGGCGAAGGGAGCTGTGGGGTGGAGGGGTGCTTGTGTCTGAAGATGCTTTGGTGTGTTACTCCTCTCCAATAAGTTCTGATGCCTTTAGGCTTTTAGTCCAAATATCCTATAGTTTTTCAATGCTCTGTTTTAGTAAAAGATGTTAAAAGTCTCTTGACTCTTTAAGACCAGAGTTTTACGGGAGAGGAAAATACACCAGGATTTTTCAAAACAGAGGTCCTTGTCTGAAGCTTTGCTTCACTTCAGACATTGAGTTGTGGTTTTTAGGACCAGTTCCCGTTGGTGTTTCCTTCTCAGATCCAGATTTTTTTTTGGCATGGTCTCTCTTCTCACTGCCCCTGAAGCACTGGACCAAACCTCACTGGAAGTTTTAGGTTTTTTATTCCTGACACCTGTGCTAACGTCAACAAGGTTGCGTTTTAGGGATACTCCATCACTTTTCAGAGGAAAATGTTTCCTTGTTTTCAGCTTTCATATGTCCATCTTAAGATTGCTCAAATAGACCTGTAAAACAATATGCTGGTTATCAGGGTGTGAATCCTGATCTCTTTCTCTAAGGTTTTTTGTATGAGATTTTCCATGAAATGAGATACTGTTTGTCACTGTAGTTACTTGAAGTAGTGATCCTCCAGCAGAGCTGACTTCCCCTGAGCTTTCCTGGGGCCCCATGGTGCTCCTGGGAGCCCTGTCCAAAGGGGACTCCTCCCCACTGCAGCAGCAGAGGATGGTGTGGAAGGGTTTGGCCATTGCAAAGAATTCCCAGTGCCTGTGAGGGGCCTCCCAGTGAGGGGACCTGCAGAAGGCAATGTGGGCTTCTTTGTTCATCTCAGAGCCTTTGAATCAGGGTATGATGTGAAGCTTCTGCCACAGCCTTTTATTTCTGTATAAAGAAGGTCTGGCAGGGCTGAATGAACGCCGTGGCAGTAAGATCTCAGCCCCACAGCCAGCCTGCTTTGGGCCACCTGCTCTGGTTGGTGTGCTTTTTCCCTTTTACTTCTTGCAGTGTTATCCAGCTCTTTTCTTCCAGAGTTATCCATGCGGATTTAAATAATAACAGTCTCACTGATGCTTCATATTATTACTTCTGAATTCAAAATGAGGCAAAAAAGAAGAGCAGCAGAAGAAAAGTTTATATGTTGTCAGTTCCAAAAGCCTTCAGATGCCCTGAACTTCCTGATGGAAGTAGATTGCTAAAAGGAACATAATTGACTTAATAATTGGGGTTGCCCTTGAAAAGCAAGTCCAAGCTAGCTTGCTTCAGTGCTGTGTTAATAATGAACTCTTTGTAAATCTTCTCAGCTGTTAATCTTAGTCTGGTTCTTACAAAAAGAAAGAATTTGTTATTTGGCTTCCACAGTTCTTTAATCATTAATTAGTGTAGGACTCTTCCTGTATTTGTTTGCCCTGAAAACCAAAATAGCTCTGAATTTGTTGTGTGTGTCCTCTTTAAACAAGAGGAGCTCTAGGTGAGCAGTTGTATAAAGAGATGAATGTGACAGGCAGTGGTTTATTATTCAGTGGGACTATTTAATTTTGGTTCACTGGAAGTGGGGGGCCTCATCCCCCACAGTGCCTTATCTCTTTGAAAGATGCAATTGAACTTTAATGGCTTGTTTAGGACAGTGAGTGCTTTTCTGTGCAACAAGCACTTGTGGGGTCAGGTGTGTTGACAGCTTTATAGAGCTGGAAATGAAGTGATTTAATGGAAATTTCTTTCTTTAGCACTTTCAACTGCACTTCTTTACTGTTAGCTTGATTTAAGGAACAAAGCTGTTACCATTTTTTTTAAACAATTTTATTTAGACTTCAGTAAAATTTAAACATTTGAGACAGTGATGTCCCAAGTTGCCATGATGCATGTAAGCAAATGGCAGCACAGTCATTGTGTTTGAGGACTTGTACCAAAATCCTCTTCTAACATGGAAGCAACCTACTGGATACTTATGGCAGGAAGAGGTTCTGATCTAGTAACTGCTCAGAGTAAATGTGTCTAAAACAGTTGGTTTTCATTCATGGAAGTGTTTTCATCCACACAGTTTTCATAGTGAGTTTGGATCCCTGGAGGTTGCACTCAGTGTATTTGATGGAGAAAAGGATTTAACCACACAGTTTTCATGCTAGTCGTTTTTCCTGATGGCAGTAAGTCACCCTAAAGGTGGTTCTGCAATTGTGTCTCATTTTAAAATACAGGTCCCATGGCAGTGGAGGAGGAGTTCAGACATGAGTCTTGCTGTCATGCATTGCAGTTGGGCTTCACACTTCCTGTGATATCTGTGAAAGCACAAGGCTTAGGTGCACACTGGTGCTCCCAAACTCATCACAGGCAGAAGATTCTTACATTCAGTACGGCGTCTGGGGGAAAATTTGGTGCAGTGAGGGAGCAGTTGAATTCAAGATGGCAACCGATGCATTATAGTGCTAGCAAACATCTTCATCTCTGTGTCCCTCCAAAACGCCCCGGGCAAAACCTGTGCAGTGTGTGGAAGTGAGTGCTGAGCAGTTGCTGCAGTGCTCACCGGAGGGAGTGCTGGCCCACTGCGCCCTTTTGCTCTGCGTGCTCTGCTGGCAGCGGGAGCGTGCTCAGCGCTGACCTGCTCTCTGCGCTTCCTCCCGCAGCACGGTGAGAGCCTCGGAGGGACCCATCTACAAAGGGGTCTGCAAGTGCTTCTGCCGCTCCAAAGGCCACGGATTCATCACCCCTGCGGACGGAGGGCCCGACATCTTCGTGCACATCTCGGAGTGAGTTGTGTGTGTGGCCGAGGAAGGCTGGAGCTCTGGTTTGCCTTCCTTACCGAACGCTTTTGACGTTTCAGACATGAGATTGGTTTAATCTGTCACCCATACCCCAGCAAAGAGGGGTTATGCAGATGTTACTGGCAGCAATAGATTATGCCGTTCTTTTCCTGTATTATTATAAATCTGTTGAGTTAAAAACTAGAAGATGATCCTTAAATCTCTTAGAATAAGCTACACAGTTTTGCCCAGACCCAGAAACTTGCATTTAACTGAAGCAAATATTCCATGCACTGTCTAGTTTTAATGTAAAGATTTATAACACTGAAAATTCATTACTTTTACTTTGCACTGCTTGTACCATTACTAAACTAAAGGTTAATTGCCTTTACTGTTGAGAAAAGTCACACTTTATTACTTCCTTGAATTTATCTAGCTTAGGTTGTGAGCAGTTTATAGTTAAAGCTTTCTGTTAAAGACTTCATTAGTACCTCAGCCTTTTTTGTCCTGAACATGGTGAGAACCACCCCCTCTGAATTTACCTTTTGATAAACTAAGCAGATAAAGCTTTTTAAGTCCCTTGCTGTGAATTTTTCTCCAGTCTAAACCAGTCTTTGCAGCATACTTAGAAAAAAGACTGAAGAATTTAAGTATAATTTTAAGACTATACACTGTACACACACATTCAGTGTAAGGAGATAAAATCTCCTCCAGAGTCCTGCTCTGTTTCTCTTTCCGTACATCCCATAATTGCATTAGCCCTTTATGCCCAATCTTTGCAGAGTTGCTCACCGGCTCTGACCTCAGCGTCCTCTGCAGTGTCAAGGTTTGGTGCAGCCCCAGCTAGAGCCTGGCATTCCTGACAGCCGAGTTTGCATTCCTGATTCCTGGGCCTGCGACTTCTGGTGGGGTTGCAGAGCAGCACATCGCACTGCGACAGGCCCTGCCTGCCCAGGAACCCCCAGCACATCCCCTGCCTGCACTGTCCTTGGTGTTTATGGCTTGGCTAATCTGCAAGGTTTAACGGGCAATTTTTATATTTGTTCCTAGTTTGAGATGTTGACCAGTGTTGGGTGTGTGTGTTAAGACTGCTCAATGTTTATTCTCCACTAACCTCTTCCAGACCTATCACCAGTTTCATTTTACCTGCTGTTCACAGTGTTGAAGCTGTATAATCCTTATTTGTCGTTCAGAGTGGTTATGCAGCGGTAAGTCAACAAAAGCCTTACCAAACCTACTCACGTTGCCCCAGCTGTCTTTCCTGGTTGTGTGAGTAGCACATGTCCTTGGAGAAGGAGCACTTGGCTTTCCTCCAGGTTTCTGGAATGTTACCACACAATGGGTGTTGACAAACCAAAGCTCTGTAGGGCTCATGGGTGCAAATAGGCTCAGTGGTCTGACTTGTGTTCAACCCAAGGAAGTGTCATTTAATAGCTCCTTTCTCTTTTGTCTAATGCAAATGCACAATTTCTCCTTATTTCCTGAATAACTTAAAAATAGCATTTCCTACGTCACAATTAAAAAAATTTAACTGTGAACATCTAGTCTGACCTATACAGTTACTGATCAGCAGGGGTTTAGTTACAACAGCCTTCTCACAGAAACATGAATTTTCAGCCCTCTAATGAATTCCTTTTAAAGAACTGTCTATTTTCGGTCTTGTTTTTTTCCCTGTACATTTTCTCTTCCAATTAGTTTGGTAAAATTTTCTTCAGTTATGTGAAATTAATCCTTTTAAAACCCTGAAGATTACTTTTTGATTTGGGTTGATGTTTTGTTTGTCTGTACAAAATGTGAACTGCTCTTTCAGGTTCCTATCCTATGGCCCAGCACATCTTTCTGTCTTGGCCCAAACCCAGAACTGGATTCTGGATGCACAAGGTGTTCCTGCCCTCAATTCCCCTCCAATCAGTGGAAACCCCAGTGATGGTTTTTCTGTTTCCCTGTTTAAGACTCCCATATGTCTCCTATGCTGAAGTCCCAAGTGACACTACCAAAATAATGTTGTCTGCTGTGATTTTTGGTGCTCTGTGCGAGGCCTCTCTGACAGGAGTCCCCTCTCGTGGGCTGTGCTGTTGGCGTATTGATCCCATCTGCTCTCAAACTACTTTGGGAGCTGTCGATGAGCTGTATTTGAGTAACTGTGCCCTGAATGTGCCGTGCCGCCCTCCCCTCCCTTCCACCCACTCCCTCCATCCTAAAGCACCACTGAACGAGTCACCAAGGTTGTAAAAGTTTATGGGCAACCACACTTCTTGAGGTATTTTCAGTGTGTTTGTTTTGCTGATGCAGGAGGTTCTCTGCTCTGCCACCCTCACCCAGCCGTGCCCTCGCACCACCCCTGTCTGGGACAGCTAGAGCAGGTGAGGGCTGAGAGGGGCAGAGCTGCTCTGTGGGCAGGGGTGACAGGCTCTGGCCCCTCAGACACAGCCCTCAGCCTGACCCCTGGCTTCCCAGCTCACAGCCCAGTGCCCACCCACTGCACCAGGCTGGCTCTCTTTGTTTTCAGCCGTGTCATTTCCATCCAGTGCTCACACCAGGAACAGGCTCCATGTGCTGTGCTGCAGAATGCTGTGGTATCCCTGCAGTGCAGCAGGAGAAGGTTGGAGGGGACCTCCTCCACCCTGTCCACTGCTGGGAGGCACCTGTGCCTTTCTGGCAGATGCTTTGCCCAACCCACGGTTGGCAATTCCAGTGCTGAGGATCCACTGCCTCCCTGGGCGAGCTCTTCCTGCCATGAACAGGCCTGGCTCTGAGTCCTTTCTGGTGTTAGTAACTGACTTGGCTTTCAAGATGGACCTTCACTTCTCCCATCTCCACAGCAGGCAAATGATGCCTTTCTTCTTCAAGAAGAAATTATTTGTGTGCTCAAAGACTCTTTTCCTTGCTATTTCAGAAACATCTTAGTGAGGTTACTTCATATGGATTTTGTAGGACTGAAGTGTTTTGTGTTTTTACAGCTTCTCTAGGTCAATTCTGCTCTCTTGAAGTCAACAGCATTTTTTCTGTTGTACCAGGAATGGGCCACTGTTTTAAATGTTTTGTGTGTAGGTACTGTCTCAGAGCTTCAGTTCAAAAATAGCTGATGTTTCTGCCTCAACCTGCTAGTGAAAAGTGCTGTTATTGAAGTACTGAAGGTTTCAGCACATTGTGTTCTTTAATTACTCAGAGTATATTTGAGTTGTTGGAAACAGCTTTTAGTGCTGGAGGGTGATGGTATCACTGCCTTAATTCTGATGCAAGGCAATGCTGGAAGGTTGAATTAGTAATGCCTTTCATTTCAGTTTATTTCACAGTGAATTTGATAGATTGCTCTTTATTAACGGGAATTGCTTTTTGTGGCAGCATTCTGTAACCAGGCCTGTGGCTCAGGGGACTCCAGTGACTCTGGTTTGCACAGTGTGAGTTTTGAGATCCTCCTCATGTTTATCAAATCATTCTTTTCTACCTATTTATTCAGTTAAATCTGAATGTGAGAGAGATGTTAGTCTGTTCACTGTCTCAGTGTGGTATAGGCATCTACTTGTGAAATGAAAGCGGATTGTTTCTCCCGAATCGGTTCTCCCCAAAAGCTGGGATTTCAGGAAGTTGGATAAAATGGTTATGCCAGTTTGGATTTGCCAAGATAGACTGTTCCTCTGTGTTCATCACTAAGCTGTGTTGATTAGTGAAGGTTTTAAGCATTGGGACCTGCTGCCTATCTTGCAGATTAATTTGATTTTCAACATAAACATTTAATTTGAGGAATTAAATTATTTTCTTCCCTAAGCTTTGAGGAGCTGTGAGGTTACACTTTAGCGAAAATGTCTTCCATAAGATGGAATGTCTGTTTCCTGTAAGTTTCTTTATTTTTTGTAAGATAATAACAACACTTAGGATGGCATTTCCTTTCTGTAAGTGAGCATTAGCCCAAAAATAAAGTCAAATGTATGTGGCATTCAGAAACTTCACTTGGTGTCTGCAAAATTTTCTGCACGTCTATGCACCAATGTGGACATCTTTTGAGTGGAACTTGCACCAAAGCTGCTTTATTGTGTTGGACTTGAGATGTGGGTAGAAATATGGGATCACAGAATTGTTAGGGTTGGAAGGAACCTGTGGAGATCATCCAGTCCAACACCCCTGCCAAGGGAGGGTCACCTAGAGCAGGTTACATAGGGATGCATCCAGGTGGGTTTGGGATGTCTCCCAGTCACCTTCGACATAAAGAATTTCTTCCTCATGATGAGGTGGAACTCTTGTGTTTTAGTTTATGGCCATTGCTCGTCATCCTGTTGCTGGGCACCACTGGAAAGAGTCTGGCACCATCCTCTTGCATCTGCCTCTGAGATAATTAAATGCATATAATGAGATCCCCTCTCAGTCTTCTCTTCTCCAGACTAAACAGGCCCAGCTCCTGCAGTTTCTCCTCATAAGAAATGCTGCAGACCCCTCACCATCTCCGGTAGCTCCTTGTTGTTCTTGTCCTGAGGAGCCCAGAACCGGACACAGCACTGCAGATGTGCCTCACTTGGACTGAGCAGAGGGCAGGGTCACCTCCCTGCCCTGCTGGCCACGCTCTTCCCCATGCATCCCAGGGTCCCATTGGCCCTCCTGGCCCCCAGGGCACACTGCTGGCTCACGGTCAACTTGTCACCCACCAGTACCCTGAGGTCCTTCTCTGCAGAGCTGCTCTCCAGTGGGTCAGCCCCAGCCTGTTCTAGTGCTTGGGGTTATCCCTCCCCAGGTGCAGGACCCTACATCTGCCCTTGCTGAACCTCACGAGGCTGCTCTCTGCCCACTTCTCCGGCCTGTCAGGGTCTGGCTGAATGGCACACAGCCACCAGCTGTACCAGCCAGTGCCCCCACTTTTGTACCATCAGAGTAAGAAACACACCAGTTTGAAATGTGGGTTTTGAAAGGTGCTTTTTTCTGCCGGGCTTTGTTTTAATGAGTGGCTCTGAAGGCTGCAGAGATGACTTGTTTTGGTGTTTGATAACACTTGTGTGGAGCCACTTCTTTTTAACTGGTTGGGTGCAAGTGAGTCCTGCTTCCTTGTGCTCACTGGAGACAGTTCTCAAGTTGGTATAAATAGTTGTGCTAGGAAAATGTCGTGGCTCTTTGGGTGTGATGAGGTTTTGTTTTTCTCAGACTCATACTTCACCCCTCTCTAGAACAACCACAAAATGTGCTTGCTGCAGTGAATAAAAAACCCTAGCTGGCAAGCATGGAGGCAGAGGAGTTGCTGAGATAGTAATTCCAGATAACATCTCTGGAAAGCAGGCAACAAAGGCAAATTCATTTGCCTGGAGAGAAATTTTTAAAAAGCCCATAATTACAATTTTAATAGCGACATGTACTGTTAATGCTTCCATTTCCACCAGCCTGTTAGGACATCCACTGTCACCAAATTGATGGTGGTGTTACAGCATCAGTGTGAGAGCTTCATCCTCCTGTATGTCACCTCCTTGGCTCGTGTTCCATCCTGGGAGTCAGTCAGCTCTCACAGATACTCGCTGCTGTGGTTGTCACTGACACGCAGTGGCTCTGGTGGCCTCCCTCTCACTCTCTTGCTGTTCCACCTGTAGCTGTGGGTGTCCCCAGAGAGCAGACAGGGACTCCCTGCAGTGCTGGCTGTGGATGTCCCCTGCCAGGGGCTGCCTGTGCAGACAGGTTCACATCAGCTTCCCTTCCCAACTGGGCTGCTGAGGGCACCCGGGGATGGGGGAGGTGGGGTGGGGAGCAGCAGATCAAGTGTTGTGCATTAGGACACTGCACCCACTCTTCTGCTTCCCAGTGCATTTGGGAGTGGGCACAGGATGGAGACTGGTTTGTGCTCCAGGCTTTTGCATTTATCTGGGATTTGGCCTGAAGCCTGTGTACCTGCAAGGGCAAAGCAAGGAGGAGGCTCACCAGAGAGCAGTGACGGATGAATGACCACACTCCTGGTTTTTTTAAGGATTTTATTTTGCAAAAGCAGCATATTTAATGAAAGAGAAAAAAACGTGCAGAGCTTGTGGGTTTTCTGCAGTTTGCCAGCGCTTGGCTCTGAAGGGAAAATGCTGCATTGCAGAGAGGCCTTCAGGCTGTCCTTCAGGCTGGGTTCCTGACCCCATGAGTAATGATGGCTCTGGAGAATTGATGCTGTGCTTCCCCCAGGGACACTGACACACAGCACCCCTGGGTCCCTGGGGAGATCCTGAGCTTGCTGTGCTTTGCTTGTGCATTGTGGTGTGGTCTCAGGTTATGCCTCCAGTGCCTGTAGCTCAGCAGTGCTGAACAGCTGAGGGCTCTCACCGGGCTCCCAGGTGGGGATGGTCCCACTCTGCTGCTGCATTCCAGCTGCTGGCTGTGCCAGAGGTGCTCTGTCAGCTGCATCTTCCTGCAGGGAGAACCCAGCTGTGTCCCTGCTGCACTGAGGAGCTGGCTCTGAGCTGTTTGTGTCCATGGAGAGATCATCTTGTCGTGCTCATTTCTTTCCTCTGATTTTCTGCCAGATCACTGTTTGATGCAAAGCATTAATGCCACATCTCCTGGCTTCTCTGTGGTGCTGTTCTCTGGTGGAGTAGAACAATATGGGTTGGAAATTACCTGATAATTCTAAATTATCTGAGAGCTGAATTTGAGCTGAGAGAATGAACTTCTCCAGCCTCTCTGGCTTTTCTGTGAACTACCAGAAAAACAGCTTCTGCTGACTGCAACCAGCTGCTCTGAGGGTGCTGGGAAGCCAAATCTCAGCTTTCTGATTGCCTTCAAAATACTGGATGACTTACCTGCTTTGGATAGCACACCTCCTTCTTGATGTGCTCCTTTTCTGGTGCTTTGCTGCATCTGTTGAAGTGTCTGAAATAAGTAGGTTATCTGGGGCAGGAAGGAGAGGCAGCAGAATTCCAGATCTTTCTTGAGAGAGGTTTGGAAACGAATAGAACATGGATAATCTTTTTCCTAAGGGTTCTCCACCCCCCAGCTGGCTCAGAAAACTCACACTGCAATGGTGCATGCAGGAGAGTCAGGTTGCTGTGGTCATTATTGTAGCTGAGCCTTCCCAGAACCTTCCCCTCGATGATACAAACTGTAATGGGTCAGAGCCAAGGCTGGCACTCTGCCAGCCAGGCAGTGGGCACTGCAGGCAGTGGCTGCTCGAGGATGGGGGTTCCTTGTGCTCACTGAGCACACAGGGTAGCTGCCCTGGGCTTTGGTTTCCAGATGCACACAGTAGGTGGGATTGTGACAGGATCCAGGCTGGATGTTTGCAGGAGCAGGCCTCTTCTTTGTCTTTGAATGAGCCCACACAGGCATCCTTGGAAAGCTCTCTCCTGTTCCTTCCTCACGGAGCGTGCTGTGCTGCTGGGTCTGAATTGGCTGCTGGAAGTAGATATGGAGCCATAACTGTCTCTGAACGGGGATTCAAACACCCTGACCCAGTGGAGAACTGGGCAAGAGGATGATGCATCCACTGAACTGCGAGGGAAGTGCAGCTCCTGGGAAGTTTTCTCTGCAACAGCACTGGGACCAGGGCAACCCTGGAGCAGAGACCTTGGATGTGAACTGCTGGGACTCTTCAGTGTCTGGGCCTCTTTACACTTGTCTGTCCCAGTTAGGAGTGTGACTGGTGGGGAGAGGCAGCCCTGCTCCTGCTTGGCCAGCTCCATAAGGTCACTGCTGGTTTGCTGCTGGATGCTGGGGCTGTTGGCTGGCACAGGGATTGCCTGGGAGGGCATTTGGGATTAGTAACTCACAATGGTTCATTATTCTGTTGTACCTTGCTGTTAAAAACCCTCAGGTTTCTTGAGACAAACGTTGAGGTGTTAAATGCAGTTTAAGAAGCCCACGAGGTGACAGAGCCCACTGACCCATGGAAGTGCTCCATGGTGTGACTCATGGCAGGCTTGGTAACCAGCAAGGCTCGGGATTCACTTAAAACTCTTGTTCCAAAATGTTTCCATGTAACTTAGTCTTTGTCCCAAGAGGTTTAACTAGAGCCCTGGAATATGAATAGCAGCTGTGAGAGGGAAGAACTAGAACATTCCTTATTTAGGTAATTTCCTAATAACCTCCCAGTTTCCTAAAAATAGGGCAGGATAAAATGCTCCACCATACCAGACTGGCGCTGAGCTGGGAAATGGGAGTTGCTGGATAATCTAAAACTCACTCTATTTAGTGTCTCACTCTGACTCTAACATCAGGGAAGCATTTCCTATTTTTAGCTTGAATTTGAAGTTGTTGAAGTGTCTTAAGGTTCCTGGGTATGTATATATTCTTTATTTTGAATTGAAAGTTCACTCCAGTATCTCAAATAGCAGTGGAAATCTCCACCTTCCTCTAGATCAACATTTAATATATATTTAGGGCAAAAGTAAAAAATACAGATCTAAAGTTATTTAATCAATATGTAACATCAAAAAAATTCACATTTAACTTCCTTTACCAAATTTTCCAGGTAACTTACATTGTTTACAGAATGTCTGTTGTACGCAGAATCTGTTCCAAGAACTCTGTTTACTCTCTCTGATCTTTTCCTGGTAATTTCCTGCCCAGTGCTTAAGGCAATTGCTTCCTGCTGGAGGATCCTCCCCCAGCTCTGTGTAGGGCTCTGCCTCCAGTGCCACCATTTCATCACCTCTCAAGTGCCATCACATTGCTCTTTCTTGATGCCACCAGAAGTGCTGCATAGTCTGGATGTTGTCTGTTTCTGCTTCCACGCAATCACAAGCAGTGATAGCAGGGCTGGAGTAAGTCTGTGTCTGTCCCAGAAGCAGCTTTTGGTGGCAAACACTGCTCAGGGGACACTGCTCCCTCACAGGTCTCTTCAGAGCAGGACCTTTGTCCTCTTGCTTTTCATGTTCACTGGGGGCAATGAGCTAATGACCCCATATTTGTTAGGCACCAAGAATAACCAGTGATCACAAAGCTGCAGGAGAGAGAAGAATATCTGATCTGGGGGAGAAAAGTTTAAAGGCCAAAAGCAGAAAATGAAATTGGAGTTGTTCGTGTGGCCACAACCTTTATCCACAGCTGTGCAAAGGACAGGCCTGGCCTTGGTGTGGGATAGGGTCACCTCCACAAGCAAGGAAAGACAACAAACTAGGGATCAGATGAAGCCATGCTGAGGTTGAATGAGGTTTTATCCCAAGCTCCAGTCACTTGTAGTGTCAGCTTGGATAAGTAATGAAACCAAGAAAGGGTCTGATGCTGTCAGCATAATGCTCAGCCCTGCAAGAAACGCTCTCTAGCAGAGAAAAGTGCACCTTTCTGGGTAATGCTTAGGGCTCTGCAGATTCTGGGGATAATCTGATCTGTTCAGTAGAAGGAACATGAGTATTTAACCTCGTGGTTCAGCATAAGGAGTGTGGATCAACAAATATTTTGGTTTTTTTCTTTTTCCTTGGCAGACCAGGGGCTACACTGACTGTGCCCCAAGCAGTCACCTCCCAAGGGCTGAGGGATGTGGTGGCTTTCAGTGACAGCCAAGTGTGTCCTGCAGTCCAGGCCTTTGCTTCTCTTCTCCCTGGCTGCAGCGTGTTGTACACTAGGCATGTTCTGTGTGTAGTGATTCTCTTGGTCATATTTCTTGGAAAACCAGAATAACTTTGCTACCAGCGTACTTGCAACGTGCGTCTTACCAGAACCTGTCCAGGTACATATTCACATTTCAATTTTAAACAGAATATACCCCAACAAAACACCCATCTTTTTTAATGCTCAAGCTGTACTTCTTCCTCACTTGATTTTGAATATTCAAGTGATACTGAATTTATCTCCATTTTCTAGGACCTTAAAACTTTTGTGTGTTGGTGCTTCAGGAGACTGCAAATCCACTTTCCTTTTGCATTAACCATGTTTACCAACTTTTGCATATTTCAAGCGTTTATTTTACTAACCGTGGCTCATCCTGTTTTACAGGAGGTTTAAAAGAAAAACATGTAAGGTTCCCGTTTGTTAAAAAAAAAAAAAATTCAGCCAAACCCGAGATCCCTTCCTGGGCAGGGCATCCGTTTGGTTGGGTGGCTGCACGGTGGTGACGTGTTCCTGCTCCCTGCAGGGGCCTGGGGCTCTGCAGTGGCTGGCTGGAATGCCAAGGGGAGATGCTGCTTTAGTTTTAGTGGTTTCAGCTCTATAGCAACAATTTTTTTTTGGCAACAAAGGATCAAGGTTCCTCAAGATTCAAGAGGTTCAAGTAGGAAAGGTGATGTCAAGTTTTTAATATGCCATTCCTATTTTCACTTGTGGTTTGACCCTTCCAACCCTTTCCTGTGTCTCTTCCTGGGGCCTCACGTCCCCTCATCAGGCTCCAGTACATCCTTGTTGGAAAACTCTTTCAAAGGCAGGGTAAACTTCTGGGTATTTGGTAGCAAATTCCTTTGGCACTAGAAAAGGTAAATTAGTTCCTGCTCCTGGAAGGACAGTAAAGGTTGGGTGTGCAATGCTTTCACACCTGAAAGGATCTTAAACGTGTGGGAAGTGGGGGAAGTGGGGTATAAATGGAGGCAGTAACTGGAGAGGACAGCCACAACAAAGGTCAGAAGTGGGAGCTGTCCAGTGTGATACCGGGCTGGGCTGACAGGATGGCCTGGAGACTTTGGAAGCAAATAAAGGTCAGTCGGATCGGCCTGCGTGGGTTGGAAAGGGCTGTCAGGTCTGATGAAGGAGGCTTTATCTTGATTTTTCTGTAAATATTTCTTCTGCCTTCAGTTTACTCCCATTTTCCCAGGCACTGCTCTGAAGGGTTCAGCTTAGGACATGCTCTCCTGGGTCTGACTGCCACAGTCACAGGCAGCTCTGGAGTAGAGGTATTTCCAGGGAAATACAGTTTGAAGGACATGCATTTCAAGCCACAGGCCTTGGGAATGCCTTTAACTCCTCGTAGCAGGTTTTAGAATCATATTTAGATACAGGAGCATCTTCAGTATCATGTTGATACAATCAGTTAGCAAACAATGACTTTTCTTTTGAATTTCCCATGGGAGAAATTTTGATTTATGGGTCATTTTTAGCTTCCCTTGTACACGCCTGGTTACCCTGTCCTGTCCCTGGGTATGGGCTGCTCCTGCTTCACCACAGCCTGGCACCAGCTCCCTGAGCAGCACTTGCAGGGCAGGAGTCAGACGGGAGCCCTCAAAGGGGGAAGGGCTGGGGAGAGGCAGTGCTGGAGATGAAGCTGAAGAAGTTTTGCAGAACTGTGAGGGAAGCAAACTCTGTTGTGAGGTTAGAACTGGCAGTAAGGGGCAGTGTATTTACCTCCTATCAGTCCTGCCAGCCTTTCCTGCAATAGAAAAGCCCTAAGAATAATGGGTCACAAAATGAGAGTGGATATAAAGGGCACTGCACATCTGAGATCCCTGCTATTAACAGAAACATGGGGTAAAATTCCTGGGTGGGGTGAGCATGCTCCCAGTGTGCTCTCAGAGAAAGCAAATAACAAACTCAGTGGTGCACTATGAACTTCTGACCTAGACCACTTATTTTTTTGTTTCCTGAACCCAAATCTTACCTCCAGTGTAACAGGAGTTCACAAGCAAGTCACCCCAATCAGGCATCCAGTAGAATTTGTTATTAGTGTTTATCTGTTCCCAAATACAGATACTGTTGAGAAACACTGAAAACCTTCAAACAATGAGAAATCGGCAGCCTAGGCTGTCAGGGCAGGGGAAGCTGAGCATGGGCTCGTGTAGGTGTATTTAAAGGAAGGTGAAGTAGCATCTCCTGCACTGTCAGAGCCTCATGGCAGTGCAGGATGGAGGAATCCCTGCCAGTCTTCACTGGCACCTGCTGGGTTTTTTATTACAAAGCTCTGATCTCAAACACAGGGGTGGAGGTGAGGAGGGCTGTTACACTTTGCAGTTCTCTGTTCCATCAGCTCCTTGTTCTGAACAGAAGGTGAAGCCCTTTTGGCATCTCCTACCAATTCCAAACACGGGCTCAGGTGCGGTAGCAAATGCACAGTGCCGGTCTTCCAGCATCCCCTGGCATCACTCTGCGGGAGGCCAGGTAGGAGTCTCCTGGAAATCTGCCTGAGTGCTGGATGAGTGTTTCTGCAGGCTAACACACCAGGATGGCAGAACTCTTTTCTCACAGCAAGTAATTTTGAGATATTGGAAACCGTGTCTTACTTGGGCTCCTATTTTTTTTTCCATGCCACAAACTGAGTTATGGTGGAGTAGCTTAAAGGTAAAATCTTGCCATTATGTGCTACAATTCTTTTTAAGAAAAAAGGGGGAAAAAAACCTCAGTCGAACCTTCAAAAGCTTAAGGGAGAAGGGGGGAAAAGAAACTCAAAAAGAGATCAGCTTTCTTTAGTTTAAAAACCATATCCCCAAAGTAAGTGGCAGCCAGTGACAGCCCTGCCCTCTAGTGCTGTTGCAAGTGAGGTGTTGGTGCACAGTTCTCAGTCCGAGCCTGGGCTCACCTGAGTATTCTTTAAGGCATATTAGAGTGGGGATTTTTGTGGAGTTTTTTGGTTTTTATTTTGTCCTTTTTTTTGTTGGTTAGTTTTTTAGGGCGATGGTGGTGTTTATAGTGTTTTCACAGGATTTCACTGCAAGACAACCAAAATCAACCTCAGACTTTGATGGATGACAGGCTGTATAAAATCCCTGAAGTACTTTGAGCATCTAAGATAACAATTACAATAAAAATTTCAATGAGCTGCAAAAGAGGACAAGCGTTGATGTGGTGGATGACTAACTGGAGCTTCCCTCCACAGCATTGAAGGCGAGTACGTTCCCGTGGCAGGCGACGAGGTCACCTACAAGATGTGCACCATCCCTCCCAAGAACGAGAAGCTGCAGGCAGTGGAGGTGGTGATCACTCACCTGGCCCCTGGCACCAAGCACGAGACGTGGTCGGGGCACATCATCAGCTCCTGAGTGGCCCCTGGGAACGCGGCTGCTGCCGGCGTGGGCTCTGCTCAACAACTGGCTGCAGGGACCTGGCTGAAGAATATTGTGTGTGAGGAAATACTGCATCGTCAATAAAGCAGAAGCAGGCCAAAATCACCATTTTTTACAGCTGGCCTGATTTAAAAAAAAAAAA
>VWZW01000180.1:194256-248221 GCA_013397115.1 Edolisoma coerulescens
GGCCGCGGGCGCAGCCGCGCTGAGGCGGCGCGGCCATGGCGGCGGTGAGGGCTGGGGCTGCAGGGGCTGCCGGGGTGGGTTGTTCCCATTCCCCTTCTTCCTCCCTTTCCCCATCTCCTTCCCGTCCCCATCTGTCATCCCTATCTCCATCCCGTCGCGGGCCGCTCGGTGACGCGTCCCTGCCCAGGCACGTGCCCGCGCGTGTTGCTGCGCGGTGGGGGCAGCACGGAACTTCTCTTCCTGCCTTTTCTCTTCGGTTCCCAGCGTCTGCTCCCTCTTTCGGCCTAGCGCGCGCTCTCCTCCCCTTTACCGTGCTTAGTCCGCTTTTCTCTTCTGTTTCCCTAAAATTGCTGTTTAAGTGGTTATTTAACGAGTCGCCGATTTCACCAGGTAGAAGCAGCATTCGCTGTGATATTGCTCAGACAGCGAGAGGCAGGGCGTGGGTAAGGGTCGGTCGCTGAGCTGATACCACCTGTGTTGGCAAAGTTCTCCCTCTCGGTCTGCAGGGAGGGATACGAGCACAAACACCGGTTTCCTATCAGAACATCGGTTTAAGGTTACAGTGAGCTGGGGCTTGTGCTTTACTGTCTATAGGTGCCCGAGGGACCAACTCTGAGCTCACTGGGTTTTAAAGAGGACTCAAATGATGACCTGTGGGAATCTTTCCTTACAGGCTTGGCTCTGCACAGTTAGGACTAAAGTGTGCACGGCACCAGCTTTTGGGAGATGTCTACAGAAGGAGCTCTGGACAAGGTCATGGAGAAGGGAAGATACTCGCCCACCCTGGATTTTTGGTTCATGGGAGCGTTTGCAGTCACAAACCCAGCGAGTTCGTGGTGTCGGTAATTACATCAGGAGACCACGAGAGCCGTCTGTGTGTCTGTCCCATTTGGCCCCTGCTGCTGTGGTCCAACAGAAGGCTGTGGATGGGAGGACAGAAGAGTTCAAACTGGTCTACAGGTTCCCAGGGATAAAGTACTGCAGGGTGCTGTCCAGGCTGAAGCTGTTGCAGACTGCTGCCTCCATGGTCATGCTGCCTCCCATCTGCTACCTCTACCTGCAGGGCCAGGTGTCTCAGAATATCCTCTTCTATACAACTGGCATCGCCGTCTTTGCTGGGGCAATGTTGTATGGTATGAGCTACTTTTTCAGAAGAATTATTGGCTTAATCTACTTAAGTGAAACTGGCCAAACTGTCAGAGTGGCCCACTTGACATTTTGGGGAAGACGCAGGGACATTTACTGTCCCATAGAGACAGTGATGACTTTGGATGAAGTTGGAGATAGCAAAGAGGAGCTACTTCTCCAGTTCAAACGGTATAACAGTACAGATACTTTGTATTTTACAATTAAGTACGGCCAGATTGTAGACAGACAGAAGTTTACTGAAATATTTGGAGAACTTGTGTGACACAGCAGCTCATGTCCAGTGATTTTCCATGATGCATGTTCATTGTGCATATTGTTCTATGAGGTTTAAGTAGTTTACCAAACTACACGTCTCTGTCTTTTTCCTGTGCAAAGCCTGCTCTAAGTGCACCCAGTGTAGGAGGTCACAGTGGTAAAGCACAGCCCACTGGATTAAAGGTCTTGCAGCTTTATGTATGGTGTGAGGAGTGTCTGTTCCATGTTGGATTCAGTAATGGCACAGCATTCCCAAGTCTGAACTGCCCTCCTTGGAATGTGCCATGGGAGGCCAAATCACTGGGGCTGACCCTGGCTGTTTGTTTCAGTTGGCCTCTCTGGTTGTTACGAAATGTGAAAAAACTCTAAAAATGAAATGCAGGAGCTGCCAGAGCATCCTCACTTCAAACCCAGTGTTTCTTTTAGCCAATTTCAGGTTGGCTGGGAAGCCTCTGGGAATTGAAGCTGGTCTGGTACATCCATACGATGAGTACTGCTGAATGTCAGAGAGAGACATGCTCACGTGTGAGGGAACTGGGAAGCTGTGTGGGGTCTCCTGGCCTCAGGAAGGTCCTCCAGGATGGGAGTGGAACTGGGCAAAACAAGGGTGTGCGCTGCAAGAGACACTGGCAGCTCAGCTTTAAAGTTAAAGGCTGAGACAGTATTTCAGGAGCCTCTTACAGAAACTGCCATTCTCCATTGGAATGGGGAAATTGGCACCTGTGTCCACAGACTGTGGTCTTATTCCATGGTACTGGTATGATTCCTCCTTTTCCAAAACCTCAGTAGAAATGAGGAATTTAAACCCAAGAAAGAACCAAACCTATCACTTATAACATGTAACACATTTTTTGAATTGTTAGAAGCAAGGTAACTCCTCACACCACTCTTCTAGCTCTTACTTCATTTGAAACTGGCAAATAAACTGACCCTCACCACTAATCTGGAGTGTTCTTTTCCTTATTTCTTCCTCATGGGAAGTGAAAGCTGTGTTTCTTGGTGGATCAGCAGAGGCGGGTAAGTAGAATTGCCATTTAAGTGCACAGGGTAACCCTGAATTACTATTTCTGATGTTGAACTTTTCCCACTGGGGTTCTGTGAGTTTAAATTTTGGCTGATACTGTGTGGCACAGCAATATCAAAAGAAATCCTAATGTTCCTTGGTGTAAACACCATGGCAGCAAAATATAGTGGGCTGTACAGGTACACTGTGGTTTTGGGAGGTTTATCCTCATCAGAATGTATTTAATGTGCACTAATGGTTCAGTGTAGGCATGTCCTGGGTGTAAAATGAAAAGCCCTGGAGAAGTTCAATTATAAATATTTTATTTAAGAATATTGATTACACATGATTGATGTCATTTGTTATGAATCTGTGTACAGTTACTAGTTACACCATGAAGTGTACTTAAGTATTTGTTTAAACATTTATTTGGCACTGTCCACAGTATGCTGTAAACAATATTAACTTTATATGCTTCAGCTGCAGTGCTTTCTATGTATTCTCTAACGATTTCATCAACATGTTGTACACAATTATACAGTTACTGAGTGTCAGTAAAAATTATAAAAACACCTAGAGTAGTCATAATAAAAGTGAAGATGTGGTAAGACTTCAAATTACTGGACCTTTGCTTCTGTAAAAGTACAAGACTTGCTAGAGACATTCACTAAAACTACTGCACTGATATGTTGAACAATTTAATTCCCAAAATGCTGTCAAATCCAGTTCTTGGTTTGACTTTCCTTTTGCTGATAATACGCTTACGAGGACAGCGATGACGATGAGGTTTTGTTGAACACCAATTTTTACTGGTCCTTCCTCCAGATTTCCCCATCTCTGTTCAAAAACCTGCTCAGGTTCTGCCCAGCTGGTACCAGAATTCTGCTTTCTGCAGAGGTTTACAGAAATCCCACTGGGTTTAAGCTGGCAGAAGTGACTGTGCTTGAGTTGCCCATACCAGTACTTTAAAATGGGAAAACCATGATTAACACTTCTCAAAGCAGGTAAGGAACCTTTTCACATTTTGGTAGCTGTATTAAACATGTAAATCTTTTAACTTCTCTGTCTCTTATTATGTACTTAAAAATTGTGGTCAGGTCCTGATAGGGCAACTGTAAAGTCCATTGTGGTCCCTGTTTTTTGGTGCACAACAAAAAGTTAAACTTAGTAAACAAAATCCAGATGCTCACCAAGAAAAAGAAAAAAAGGCACCAGATCTAGTTCAAGTCAGCCTTCAGCAAACAGTAAAAAGACATCCAAAACAATTCTCTGAAGAGAAACAAATTAATGAACTGTTGACACATTTTTTGATCCTGTGGCTTTCTAGAAGATCTCTGAAGTATCGATGACTTAGAATATACTGTTAGAACAAAAATAGAATTACTTTGCATTATAAATGTGCAGTCAGGCCTTCACTGTATACCAGATAATGGCTAAGATTAAGCATTTCTGCTTTAGTTTTACAAAATACCTCAAGTATTCGTGTAGAAGTTGTAATAGATAAAGTAATGGCTATTGTGTGTTCTGGGCAAATGGTAAAATAATCTGGAATCATTCTAGACTGCTGGCAGAAGTGGAAGAATGTGCTTTGTATGGTTCTCTAAGCTTTGTCAAATTACATACTTCAGGGTAGAGTTTTCTCTGTACAAGTCTGCTTGTAAGAGAAGTCAAAAGTTTTAAAACTCATCCACGATGAGGACAAAAGGACAAGGGCTTCAGTGCCACTTGCAGCGCTGTAGGTGTGGCTGAGGGCACCAGTGCCCCTGAAGCAGTGAGTGCAGGCTGGGCAGAGCTGACAGTGCCCTGATGCAGTTGGTGTGGCAGATGCCTGTACTCGAGGGAATAAAGCTGGAAATTATTCTGTAAATACTGTGCTTGGCAGTGGTGGAAAGCAGAGCTTTCCTTGAAACACTGATTTTGTTCCAGCTGCCATTAGAGAACGGCACTCTCTGTGTGGCAGGCCTGTGGCTCTGAGTGTTTGGCCACAGCTGCTGCTGCTTCTGGACGCAAATCTACCAGGGTCACCTGTGGGAACAGACTGTACCAGGTCCTGTTCAGACAGTGGAGAGTCAGGGACATGGCTGTAGGGAGGACTCTGCAGTTAACGTGGCCCAGGCCAGAAGAGGGAGGTTCTAGGGAATGCACCAGGCCACATTTTCTAGGGAATGCACAGTGAGGGACAGCTGCATGTACCTGCTGGTGACCAGTGCCAATGCTCTGCCTGGGGCGCGTGTGCATGGAGCAGCTTGCCTTGGGCAGGATTACAGACAGAACACAAACCTCAGTTTATGACTTTACACTTATCTTGTAAGTAGAGAAGACATGAATTAATGCAAACTAATTTCATAATCAGCTGTTCAGTGTGAGGGAACTGCTTTTTACTTGAAGTTTGCTAAGATGTCACTGAAAATGTTCAGAAAGAGGTGCGCGTGGTGATCCTTGAAGATCAGTGTTGGACGGAAACGAATGGATCTGTCTCCACAGCCTCCCAGAACAACACCTGAAATGAGAACAGAATAGGTCCTCTAGTCATTTCCATCTTTGCCAAATAGCCAGAAAAATTCAGGTCTCTGAATGAGGATAACCTCGCTGTGGAGGGCCAACAGAAGCTCCCCAAATCCTGCTAGCCTCACCATGATACAGCACATTGTGGTGTGAATGGCCTCAAGCTTCACAGCAGCTTAGAACAACACTGTGGGGGCCTGGAGCTGTTCTATAGAACACTTAGAGTATTGGGACTAATCCTGACAGCTACGGAAAGAATCCATCCAGCATCAGAGCTCAAAGATTTCAGAGCTGCAGTACTCTGCTTGTCAAGTACCTCGGTGCCACAAGAAGACACAGGAGGTTTCTTTGCAATTTGTTTTTCAAACTAATTTGTTTTTAATGACAAAAAGTTAAAATGTCTCAGTGCCAGCAAACCGTTCCTTGCAGTGCTTTAAATGCACTTTTTACCCCAAAATAAATTCTTGGAAATGTTTGAGCAATGAAAACCCATATTACTAAGCTGAGCTTACCCTGCCTCAAAACAGAGCCTAGGTTTACCATGAAACAAACCACTTGCCTTCTCTCCCGGCTGGCTTAGTTTCCAAGAACAAAAATTGGTGTCTTTTACACTCTAAAATTTTGGTTTCACCTCAGTTTAGATGCACCCTGCCTGCTTCTTTCAAGAGATAGGAGTAACAGCAAAACCAGACAGCAGGAAACACAGGGCCCACATGGTTGAATTCAAAGAGAATGTTAGGTGTGGATCCCTAGGTTCCCCTCTTGATACCTGGGCCTGTCTGCAGCTGGAAACAGTTCTTTGGGAAAAGAGGGATGTCACTGTAGATCTGTGCTCATTTTAGGCACTCGTATTTCATCATTAGGTATTCCTAGGCATAGGAATTACATACTTATAAAATTCATTGTTCTTCTTCCTGTGTTTTCCTGAGTGACATTAACTTTCTTCTAACTTTCCTGTTTCTAGAAGTCAGCCATGTCCCTGGGCACCTAAGGCCACTGCAGAGGACTATGAAACTGGTGTCACAAAAGCTCATGCCCTGCACAGATCTCTTCCAATAACCTCAGACCTGTAGAGACTGGTAAATGTACACACCATGCAACAGACTGCTCTGAGATCTCTGACAAGTATTTCCAGAGAAGTCTAAACACAACTTTGTCATTTCACTGCTGTCCTCTGATACTGAAATACACATATACCATATGAAAAGGAAAATGCAAAGCATTACCTGTGCTACTGTTTGTCACGTGAAGCTCATCCACACACACGAAGTTTCTTACCTTTGTTTCTGGCTATTGTAATTAACTTGTTTCTAGTTGCATCATTTGGAGTGTCAAACGAACAGAATGTTCCTCTTCCTCTCACTCTGCTGATGAGATGGGGGTAACGAGCCTGCAGAGAGAGGAGAGACATGCACATGACAGGTGCTGCAACAGAGGGCACCTGGTGGCAAGCCTGGCTCTGCCAGGTGGAAACCCTGCTGCCTCCTGGCTCCGCTGGAGTGGAGCGTGGCTCACACAGCCTCGTGTCCTGCTCACCCTGCAGAGCCCAACACAAAGCAGGGAGGGAGAATGAATCTGACCCATCAGCTGGGTCAAGTAAAATATTCTTTGGAACGAGCATAACACACCTTACTTACATCTGCAGTGGAATCCAGGAAAACCTGAGCATAAATCATCTGCACTGGGGCTAGAAACCAGCTCATTCTTACCCTGCACTAAGACACTTGCCAGTAGCATCTGCATCACTTACTCTCAATTACAATCCTCATCTTTTGGATAGGACTAATTGTATTCTGGCCCTCCAAAGCATGAGATTATAGTCTTTTCTGTTCTCCTGCCTGCTGTGTCTTAAAGCTGTGGAGAGAGCAGAGACTGTGTTTGGGATTGTCCTGTGCAAAATGCCTTTGGGAGGTGAGCACTGCAAGCCTCTCCTTAAATGCCTGTCTGTAGAGCTCCCCAGTAGAAGCTGTAAGGAATTTCCCTTAAACAAGGGAGGAAAAGATACAATTTTCTTATTTCAACAACCCAGCAGAATTGGAACAAAATATGAAAGCACCTTCCTTAAAAAAGAACTTCAGGACAATGAAATACCAGCTGCTTATGGTAACAAAACCTTCTAGCAAAGTAATTTAATTAGCTGCAGTACATACCTTCAGATATTTTGGGGACCACTCTTTATATTAGATTAAGCTACATAAACCCAGCATTTTTAAGTCAGTAAAAGAAAGTTTACTTCAATTCCAAATGATACAGTGTTGAAGTTATTATAATGGTCTAGACCCCAGCTGGAGTTCCTCAGTCCAAGTGTTTAAACTGGATGAGGTCAGATCCGACCTCATCAGCAAATTTCTCTTTATCTACAATCCTTCCAGATGTTTACCTGCAAATCCAGCAGCCCTGTCAGTAGTGCTTTCCCGGCGTGGGTTGCATTGTTTAGAAGGTCTTCTGTTTTAATAACCTTAATGACTTCAGCAAGCATAAGGTTCTTGGATGGATCTCCAAGCCAGGTGTTAAAAATCCGGTAGGGCTTGGGAAAGAGTGGAGAGAGAGTTGTGGAACATGTTAACAGGCAAATCACTATAAATTAAGAAAAGCAATGCAAACACTGGCAATGCAAACATGTGGTGTATGAAAAGGCATGCACTAATCTCACCAACCCCCCTTTTTTATCTTGTAAAGCAAAATCCCACTGCCCTGCTGAGCTGAAACACAGGGTGACTATTTCATGCTTCTCATTTAGTGCACTCTGCCTTGCTGCTCTGATGTCTCATTGAAACACAGCTACAGATGACAGGAAATAAGCATCATCTATACAGGCTTTTATATCAAACTTTATGTTCTTCCCCTTAATTTTACTTTTTTTTTTAAAATGTCATTAGTGCAAAGAAGAAATCTTGCTGACAGAATCTGTAATGCTGACATACAGGCTCTGAAGTTCCCAAGGTGCCCTACAGGAGAAGGTGTCAGTCTGTGCTTGGATTTTGTACTGGAGGTTTGTTCCATTAGGCTAAACCCAGTTCTCCTCTCCCCACCACCAGCTTCATGACCTTGGTGACTGACAACAACTGGAATAAAAGTGATGACAACTGTTGTGTGAGCACACAGCAAGTTTCTGTAAGACAGCAGCCCCATCCAGCTGAACCTGCACTGCTGAAGGAAACCTTGTCCCTTCCATGGATGTTACAGTCACTCCTCACCAACTAGCAGAGTTCAAGTTTCATCGAAAATCTTACAGCATTTGGCCTGAACTCCTCTTTGTGGAAAAATCCTCCTGTCATCATCTTCTTACTGAATGTTACCACATCAGCTGGGTCATCCAGGCCCCAGTGCTCGTGTGCCCAGAACTTCCCTGTGCAGCCGCCTCCCGTCTGCACCTCGTCCACCAGGAAAGCACAGCCATGCTGCGGAGACAGACGTGAGGAGCAGGGAATGTGAGCCCTCCTTCCCAAAACAGAAACACCTCCCTTAGTGAACACATAAACACAAGCCACTCACAGGCAACACCCCTCCTTCCTCTCCCTTCACTGCCCCAACCTCCCCACCTCAATCCCTCCACCAATGCCACTCACTGTGCGTTAGATTTCACAGTTAAAAATTCAGCTGTTTTTTCAGGAAGGCACTAGAAACTTGTTTTCTACCTATACTCACAAAGCACATGTTTTTATATAGTCTTGAGCATTTCTAGAGGATACCTGAAAACATCTGGGAGGAGCAGAGGTAGCATTTTCAAAGCCCCAGAGGGAAGCAGAGTGTCATTTCTAGGGGCTTTGTTTGTTTTACATATGAAGTCTCTGCCCCTAGTCTGAGTTGGGCATTATGTGGCACAGAGGCAGTACCAGCAGCATGAGCTGGTCAGTTTAGGGGGCATGGAAAGCTGCCTTTTCAGACAAGTCTGCTGAAAGAGCTACTCATGTGAGCTGGCAATGTGGGATTTTTATGTGAAGGACTATTTTGTCCAAACTTTGTGACAGGGAGAGCAAGCTATATCATAATACTGTATTTAAAAACAATGGGTAAGTACTTCTGGCAGCACCTCTTCAGCACACATGTTTTGAGGGTGAAAAAAAGCATGGAGTAAGTATTACTGAGGGTCATAGCTTCTAAAGAGGTAACTTTACATTCCAAGTACCAAGACATCTGTCCTTTTCATTGTTTTATTGGAACATCAGCACTATGGCTGGACTCAAGTTGTGTTTCAGCTTTTTTTTTTTTGCAATTAAAAACATGTCATTAAAAATTTATACTTTTCACGACCTGCTTTTTCAGAAATTGAACCTCCTCAATCAACTAGCATTATCATTTAAAGAACACACCTGCAAATTTCATAGCTAATGAATCAGAGTAATTTCTCTCACACTTTGAAGTCAGAAGATAATTTATTGGACTGAGGAAACCATTAGGTGTGAATCAAATGGAAGAGAGCAGGGATTGCTTGTATGTGGTACCTAACTATCCCGACTGCTGCAAAGCAGGCCTGGGAAGCCCTCCAAGAGCCTGGAGCAGGGCAAGGCCTCTGGAGACATCCACAATATGTGGGTGCATGTTTAGCTACCACTGAGTGCCCAGAGAAATGTTTTATTACCTTTCTGGCAATATCTCGTAGCTTTCTGAAGAAGTCATCTGAAGCATGATTGTCCCCACCCTCCGACTGTATCGGTTCCACAATGATTCCAGCCACAATCTTCTTCTTTTTCCTGTACTTTACAATCAGGTCTTCCACCTGTAAAACAAACATTTATAGTACGTTCTCCTTCCAGAACATTTGCACATTTCCTCCCAGCAAGATTAAAGCTCAGCAGAACTTCAACTTTGCATAGACATTCCTGGCTATAAAGGTGCCAGGAGGCACAAAGGATTAACAAGTGGTTCCTCCAGCATTTAACACTGCCTTCTTGTTCCTGAACGGGTTTAAATCATGTCCTAACCCCACTGTAACTAGCTGCACGTTTATCTACAGTGCTGTGAAAGCTCTAGCCAGGTTCAGCTGGCAGTGTGCTGAGCACCACTGCAGCTCACTATGCCACTGCTGTCATTCCACCTAAATGATACAGAAGGGGATAGATTTTGTGTCAGAAACCAAAACTCTGCTAATGTATTAGAAAAGCTAATCTGGAAAATTTACTTTTTGCAGTCATCCACTTCAGATATATTAAAATTAATCACATAGTGCAGAAATCCTGCTGTTGTAAGGGGCTGATAGATAATTCTCATTAACCTCATAGTGCCAGTTGCTGCAATTAGTGGTGTATTTGTGCTTGAAACCCCCCTCACACCTCTCAGGGCCACAGCCCCTGCAGGCTGTGCCAAGCAATGGTTTCCAAAGGGGGCCAGTAAGCCAAGCACAGACTTGCTAAGAAAACGTTTGGCTTTTTGGTTTGTTTGTTTGCTTTTAAAAAAACAGCTTCCAGCATTGCATTTCTCCCACCAAAGCCACCCTGGAGCAGCCCCAGGGAAGCCATGTGCTGTGCTTTCTGTGTTCTCTGAAGTGAGGCAGGTTTGGCTGAGTGGACTTGCAGGTCCATCCCTGCACGATCAGAGCTTTGTGCCAGAGGCTGCCATGGAAAAGCTGAAAAGGCTGAAATACTCCTAGAGGTTCCCTCTGCAGAGAGGGCTATCCACACTGCTCTCTCTCAGTCCATGGCAAGAGCTGGCAGATGAGTTCACTGTGACACAATGAAGTTCTGAGGTGAAATTTCACTTTGGTCTCACTCATGCAGCCCTGTATTCCCAGTAAGCTGGCAGGGAGAAAGGCCTGACTGTAAACAACAGTGAATGCTGGTCCAATCACAGGCTGTTCCAATCCCTGAAAACATTCTTTCAGTGAAAAGCACTAATCCTACCAACACTATTCATTATTTCAAATCAAAACCAACAGAAAGCTGCCAGTGAATTTTTTACCTCCTCTAAACAACGGGCTTCTTCCTGTTGATTCTCTTTCACAAAGTCTTCCAGGGGATACTTTAGCCTTGGAAATGGAGCAATAGGCCAGTCCAGTGAGGGAATGTCCAGTTTGTGAATTGCTTTAGAGTGAGTTGTAGCTAAGCAACCTAAACCCAGAGAGGGAAAAATTAAAATAAGACCTATCTAGGAGCAATACAAGAAAAAAGCTACCAAGAGGTGAAAAATGGCCTGACTGTAGAATTCTCTTAACTGCTCTGTGTTTTTACTGTTTTCTGAAATACTGGGTAATTGGATTTAGTCAGGCTTAAATGGATGATTGCTCTAGATTTTAAGCATCAGTTTCCATATGAACTGTTCCAGAAGAGCAGGAGAACCTCTGTCTGAACAGGTTGCTCAGACAAGGTGGGTTTCATCCCTGCAAAGACAACTGCTCACAAAGCTCCCAGTTACAGCACTCTCAGCTACCATGCTTAGAACACGGATTGAGCTGATATAAACCAGTAAAAGTGAGTGACAGCATGTTTGTGGTGATTTTACCCCAGGAGTTAGATTTTCATGAGTATAGATAGGAAACCATGGATTCAGAATGAAAATAAGAGCCTGTCTGAAAAGTATTTTTCAAAAAATATAAAATCAGTTCCTACTGTTACTCAAACATTCTGTTTCAGTGCTGGTGGAACTTCCAAGGCAAACCTTAATGAACCTCTATCTTCTGCACTGGTACTGTGTGTCTAAGGACAAGCTCAGTGAGCCCAGGGTCCCTGCAGTGGCTGAGGGGGGGACAAGGGACAGCTTACCCAGGGTCCTGCCGTGGAAGCCGCCCATGAAGGAGAGCATGGCGTAGTCGGGGCAGCCGGGGGGCTGCAAGCAGAGCACACAGTGGGGTCAGCAAGGGGCTCACACACCCCCTCAATGCCCCCTGAGCTCCTCTTCCATCGGGCACCACAAATTGTTACAGCCTCCCCTTCAGTAAGTGCATCGGTCACCCCCTTGAGCCTGCCCCAGCTCCCAAAGCCTGGCACTAACATTAATTAATCCTTGGTGTTTGTGCTGTGGCCTGACATCCCTGCACAGGTGAGCTCACACAAGGCTGAGCCTTCAGCACAATCACTCCTTTTCACACAAATTAGGAGCAGCTGTCTATGGGGTGGCTGTGCCTGGGGGTGGCATTGGGACTGCAGGGGTTCAGTGAGGAGAGGCTGGGGCTGCCCTGTGCTGGCCCCCGTGCACTCCTGCTGACTCACTGATAGTTGTTGGGAGCAGTCTGTATTTCACCATTTCCTAAATTTACAAGACCCAGATTCCACTTCATGTATAGTAAACTGAACTTTTCCTCCCAATCTTCCATTACAGGCCCAAACCAGTGGTACATCAGTGGGTGTGGTAAAGGACAAACGTTACCTGGTTAATCATGCAAGATTCCAGTTCTTCTTTTGTGACATTATTATGGCCCCTCTCCTTGTTCTGCAAAAAACCCAAACAACCCAACATGAGTGTTCCTGTAGTTGTAACCAATGCATTTGTGGCTGAACCACAAACCAGTAATGCTGATATTCAAGACTGGAGTCAAGAAAGACCCTGCCTATAGCTTTCACATGCTGACTGCAATCTGCATTTTCTTTATTTCCTTTTCTTTATAACTTATAAAGTTGTGTCAATATAAAGTAAAAGCTTAGACAAAAACATTTTAATAAAGATTTTATACTAGATTGAATATAAAGAACATCATGAGCAAGACAACCTCCAAGCTCACTTTGTTTTACAATAACAATTCTGATGATGAATAAATACTCATTTCTACATCTAAACCTACAAAAACATCTTAATGTTTTACTTACTCTGTACCACATGAATATTGCTTTAAAGGCATTTTCATTAGAGCAGGATCCACAGGACATGGTCATCACCTGTGACAGACCCTTAGGAGCCACCTGTCAACAAAGACAGAAAATTACTCTGAAATACTGAGCACAAGTATAGTGCAAAGTGATAATAATTGTGATAATAATAGTGATCTGTCCACTGGTATCTCAAACTTACTGAGAGCAAAGACTCCTTCAGTTTTTCTGTAAAGTTCTCTGGAGGTAAAATCCCTAGTGCAGGTCTGTTGATAAAAGTGCTCTAAAAAGACAAAGGAAGAGGAATTGTTAGGTCTTACATGGAAAATATGTTGCTATCAAAGCAGTTACATTTTATTCTAGTTATAAATACCAGGCAGAAATCTGCATCATGGCACAAGTAGTTTTAAACTAGGGATTAATATTCCTGCCTTAGGTGTTTTTCTGTCTAATCCTTACTACTTTATTCTTGCAGGACACCTTAGGAAAGGTGCATGCTAACTCATACTGACATTTTCTCTTCAATATTAACATTTTAGTTGCTCAATCTCCGTTTTCCTTATGCACAGGAAATATGCTTTAAAATCTTTATTACTTGCTTTCAGTTTGAGTAGCTAAATTCAATTAGGATAGCAGCATTCTCATCCTTACTGAGCTTCAAGACAGACCATTTTGGAACACTGAGAAGGTGGAGCCAGGCCCCAGGCTCTTCAATGGAAGATGAGAAGCCATGGGTGCAAATCAAAGCATGAGAAGTACTGATTTGGGTATAGGGAAAAGGTTTTTCAGCAAGAGAACAGTGAAGCAGTGAAACAGGCTGCTCTTCTTGGAGGTTTCCTAGGTCCCAGATAAAGCCCTGAGCATCCTGGTCTCATCTCACAGCTGCCCCTCTTAGACCAGAAGGCTGGCCAAGAGACCACCTGAAGTCCCTTCTAACTTCACTGGCACTGTGAACTGGCCACATCAGGATTCACACCTTTGGGAAAGGTAATTATGGTGTCAGTGAACAGCAGCCTGCTGCCCACAGAGGGGTTTCTGTTGCCCACACAGGGGTTTCTAAGGAGCAGCTCTGGAAGAAGCCCCTCAGCCTCTTCAGTCCACTAATGGAGATGAATGTCACATTTATGCAATTAATTTAAATTGTGTCATGGATTAAAATTGATTCATTGCTGCTCTTAGTCTTTGTGGGTAATCTTATTTGATTCCTACCGTGCTACTCTTTATTTTAAATTAAATTTTCTCAGAGAAGGACAAGCTCAATAAATTTGCCAACTGCCAAGCAGCTTTATTTGCCCTTTTTTTTAGTTTGTTGTTTTTCATGTTGAACAAGTAATGGCTGAAATTAAAGGCTGAGCTTCGATAATTTAAGTCTCAATGGGTCTCCAGAGGGGACAGACAGTCTCCCCCAAAACACTCATATTTTGAGTGCAGCTCAAGTTTGCACATTTATCAGCATCCTTCAGTCTCTCTCCTCAACACAAGTCCTCATTCATTCCAAGACGTTTGAGGCACAGCAGGAGGTGTAAGTGGTCACACTGTACCTGTAAGGACATTTCATCAGGATTCTTAGGGAACACTAAGTATCACACAAGACAGAACACTGGATGAGCTAGGTCTTTGAAAACTGTTCAAGTTTGTTACTTCCAAAACACTGTTTCAACAGACTCAAGCTTAAAAGAAAACCTAAGCAAGGATGCTACTTGACAGGTTAACACCTGTCAAGTAATTTTTGTTTCATAGCTATGAGAAATCTTACTTGACTTTTTATCTCAGTTCAGAAATAAATTTTCTTAGCAAGTTAAAGAGAGAAGACCATAAATTTGTTGTGAATTTGATTATGGGTTGTCACAGTCAATTGACAACATTTCCCATTAAGCAGAAAAGTGTATTTTTCTTTTGTAGTTAATGAGATACTCAGAACTGAGAAAAATAGAACATTGACATCAAGCTGCTGTGGGCTCAAATAAACAGATGCACATTCTGTGTTTATAGCTGTGGAGCATTACAGACAAACCAAATAAAAAGTCCCTCCAGGAAAACACCAATCCTTTGCTAACACTAACCAAAGCAGTGCCACTCGTGTGGGACTTTGGAGGAGCTCCTTCCCTGCAGGCTTCCAGGAAGGTTACCTGCCCTTCCTCAGAGGGCAAATCAGCAACTGCCACCAGCAACAGGGCTTTTTGAGTTTTTTATTGGTTTGGGGATTTTTGTTTGTTTGTTCTTTCTTTTTTTGTTTGTTTTTTAGATCTGACTTTGCCTGCTGCTGCATTATAGTGAAGATATTATTCTCAGAAATCATCTTTATGAGTTAATATAAGTATTCATAAATATTAGACCTTCCAAAATATCCAGCTCTGCCTTTGATAACTCCAGCATTTCTAGTCCTGGTATTTCGTTGGGTTTTTTTTTTTTTTGGGGGGGGGGGGTTGGTTTTTTTTAACTTGAAGTATTTTAGTTCTGGGAAAGGCAGTATCTCTCATCCTGAAGACATGAGTACTCCATAAAGGAAATCAGCTCAGGGAACTCAAATGTCTGCATTTCTTTGCTGCTGGAGTGCACTTAGGAAATGGGAATCAGTCACCATCCCCAACTTCGAAAAAACCCTAAACTTCCCACAGCATTCCAGATGTAGGGCACCATGTCCAAGATAATGTATTCTCTCTCAAGGCCTTGTGCTTGCTTTCAGGCTCAAAAATCTTCACTCAGAGAACATTACTAAAATGGCTAATTGGAGATAGTATGTTTGAACTGTGATTTAAATGTGCTGCAAACATATCAAGTGTTTGCATCACCCAAATGTTTACTTTTTGTAAAACGTCTCAGAGGTTTTGGTGTCTTCTTAAACACTACAAAGCTCTTTTCATCTAGTGAGAAGTAAAGCAATCAGATCCTATCATACATTAAATTGAATCATTAGCATTCACTATCAGTGTAAGAAAAAAAGATAAATCCCACAACAAGGAGGGAGAGAACTCCTTCACGTACTTAATGTTTTAATTCACTTACCAGGTTCTGTGGCTGCTGTAAAAGCTTTACCAGAGAGGGATGGCTGTAACCTAATTAAAAAGAACAAAGAAAGAAAACAGTTCTTTCTATCTGGTTTCAATAAAGTAATGCAAAGCATAATCTAGAGAATAACCTTAATGCTTGACTGTTTCTGTGTAACTTGTGTATTTTTAACTACTAGTAATGGAACTTCTTTTGCAGTAGGACAAACCTGTGAGCTCTTTGTCCCTCCCAGCCTGTCTGGGCGCAGGGCAGCCTCTCCAGCAGAGCACTGCTGTTCGGAGCTGTCACTGTGTGGGCACCGAGCACACGTGGCACACCCAGCACAGAGAAGTCCTGGGACTCCAGCAGCATTGTGCCCATGGCTTGGCAGCACTCCTTGACACCTGTGGCAGCTGGATGGCACTTGTCACCTCACCATTATCCAGCCTTTCACACATAAACACACTCACAGTCACTTGCAGGCTTCAGATACAGATTCCACCCCTCACAGGCAGATTCTTGCATGATCATCTCAATGCTATCAGGAGGAGGAGGCTGCCTGCACAGACAGCCATGCACTTAAACCCATGGGCTAATGAGCACCCGAATCTCTACCCTGCCCCAGCCCATTAGTTATTCTGAGACACCTGGCTGGGAATGTTCCCTTCCCAGTCACAGATTTACATATCTCAGCTGTGCATCACCATAAAAAACCTGTTTGATAAATTGCTGTCTCCTGCTAAAGAAGGAGGTTCTCCACTTTTCACTTTCTCTCATGACCAGCTTTTTTTTTTTCCTCCCCATTTTGTCACTTTGACAAACTTTTGTTTGGAAAAGGATGCAACAATTTGTCCTTTTTACTAAGAAACTAAGAGAGCTTCAGTTTTAACACAATGAAGGTGCTTCATTTATACCCATTGACATTCTACAAGATGACTTGCTTGCTTACAGGCAAAACCAATTTATCTGCTGTAAAAAAAAAAATCTTCTAAGGAGGCCAAAAATTTCATTTTAAGCCTGATCTCTAATGTATGAAATGCCAACACCAGAGATTAACATCTTTTATATTTCCTTGTAGAAACAGTTGGAAACCTCATCTTCCCTACTGCTCAAGAAGTCAGACCACGCTAATTTTGTTACAAAAGCTTATTGTGCTTCTGAATCCCCATTCCAGTGGAATGACAACAGCCCTGATTATCCTGTTTGAGCAATGGAGCATTAGGCTACTGTGTTAACAAATCAATTATAAATTCAGTTTTGAATATTTTAGCTGAAAACAAGAGAATATCCATATTGTTTTAGTGGCATGTCATGCTGATAAATCTGTTAAAGTTATTATGAAGATAATAATAGTGGCTATTTGGGACACAGAACAACTAAATCTGCATGGCATCTGCTGTCATGGGAGGAGTTGTTCAGCTAAAGGGAATGACACACTGAGAGTTGTGTCCTTGAGAACTGCACCTGTGGCTGCCACTGAGAGGTCCTTTGAGAGTAAATCAAGTGTTTTAGAAATCTCCAAAGTGCACAGAACTTTGTTATAAACAGCTACCTTTGTTTAGGAAGCTCAAGGATCAACTCTGGTATTGCTTGTAAGAACTTGTAATCCTGTTGCTGGTGTTACATGCCGATACATCTTTGTATCTCCTGTTATGTAACACACACTTCTATTACCCCTGATCTACCCTTTTGCATCCCCACAGAGTCTCTCTCCCCCACAAAATCTCTCTCCCAATCTCTTCACTTCAGGCCAAGTGGCCTGGTCTTCCTCCTAACGCTCCCTCCACCTTGTGCCTCCTCAGACAGGCCCCAGTGAAGGAAGAGAGGAACCTCAAAGCCCGACTGCTGTGAAAGAGTCGGGCTGTGTGCGACAGCAGCTGCGCTGGCGTGGGGGTTCAGTCAGGAACTAACACCAGGAAGAACTAAATGCTTGAATAACCATTATATAACTGTGGTAGACAAGTCAAACAGCTCCAGGCTGGGATAGCAAACAGGCACTGACTCATTTCAGTGCCATGACCAGCACAAGGGTTTGCAGCGGTACAAATCCGCTCTCAGAGGTGACCGAGCTGGCTCTGAGGGAGGGGCACCTGCTCCATCACTCTTGCTGTGTGTCAGGATCAATGTGACAGGAACGTACATGTCCTCCGGGCTCATGAATGTGCCTGTCTGCAAAAGGAAAAACAACTAGAGCCTGCTAAATAACGAGATGGAGAAAGCCCAAAGAATCATTTGAACTGAGCAGCAGGCTGCTGTCAATAATATCAAACTACACCTCTCTGCATCTCCCCAAACAAAACAGACCTTCCCAGCACTGAAAAACACATAGTTTCATTTGTTATTCCAGGATGTTTGCTGGCAAACACGTCAATAGCAACCCTCTTGCACTTGGCTCCATGGGGTTTCTAACTCTATTAGACAGAATAGATGCAGGATGAAAGGACTATGCTGTGCTACAACTGCCCATAAAAGTGTGGTAAAAAGTTATTTTAAATTTTGTTTTTCAGCAAGAGACAGCCCAGAGCATCTTTGCCTAGAGGTTTTTTACACTTTATTCCTTATCTCTCCACACAGACACTTATTACCTCTCAACCTCTGCTGATAAATATATTCTCGTGTAACAGATCATTATTAAATCTTGGGGAGTCCTGACAGATTCATGAAAGGTTTTATTGGATTTACTTGCAGAGAGATAAGCACAGATGACTAACAAGCACCTTGTGATCTTGTTTTTCTCTCCCAGTCCAGGCCCTACCTCTGTCATCAAGAGGGACATTATTAGTAACCTGGGCAGCTTCAGATAGTCTTGTCAATCTGTACAACTGAAACATATAAATTAACGTTGTGTGTTGGGCTCAGGTCAGCCTGTAAGTATTAAATTTCCATTTACTCTCCGTTGCTGCACATCCCAGAGCCATCATCAGAGAAGGTGTATGAAGCACTGCACTGTAGTTCCTTTGGGACTGAGGAACATGTTCCCTCGGATAAAATCCCAGCTTGTCCTCAAGAAGGCATTGCCACATGTGAAGGAGGAACTACATGGCTCAGGAGGGTCAGTCACAGCACCAGAGTCTTGTCTCTATGTCACCAGTTTCAATCAACAGAGAAAGTAAACTGTAGAGCCCCTGCCCATTTTGAAAATATTTCTTCCATAATACTTTAATATTTTATACACAAAACTATATTAAAAGAGGTATGCTTGCACCATCAAGCACCAGAAGGTCAGAAAGCCTCAATGCCCTGTCTGTACAACCTGAATTTCATTCTTTTGGAGCATGCACTGACTTTCATACTTTGGAGTGTGCACTTGACTACATGACCGAGCACTTGTTTCTCCAAATCAGAATTTCTTGTGTGAAGAATGGGAAGCTATGAACACTAAATGCATCTCCTTTCCTAGAAACCTAAAATCCAAGCTCATTGGCATAAAAACATTGTGCTCCCCTGTCTCACCCCTATTTCCACACGGGCAGTGGCCAAGTTGTCTCAGTGCAGCCTGAAAGATACGAAGTAGTGAGAACTCGTGTTGGGGGAAATAAGCTACAAACATTGCAGGGTTCTGGACTGATTGAGTGCTACAGGACAGCAAAAACATTGGCTGCAAAGAAGACTGGGATAAGTGAACACCCATTGCAGTCACAAGGCCTTAGATGCCAAAAATTTGGTAACAACCTGAACATCATCAGATTCTGTTTCCCAGGAAAGGAGGCCCGTAGGGATGATTTTGAGTCATCACAGTCTCTATACATAGCACAAGATCTACCTTTTAAATTACCCCAGCACTTCTGCTCTTTTTGCTTCTGCAGAAGTGTATTTTAAAGCAGCTGAGAGGAACCATGGATGAGGAGCAAACAAACTGGACTGAACTGAACTCCTACTGACACCTGCATGCCTTGCAGTTGGGGCTCACATTTCTGCCTCGGCTCTGCTTGAAAGGCTTCACAGAGCAATCAGCTGACTTTCCCAGGCACTTGCCAGGCCCTGTGTCTGCTCCCTCAGACAACTGAGCTGCCACCTTCGCTTTCAGTCAGCGCCACAGCTCAGTGCTGGGGCTTCTTTCATCCTGCTGCAGCCCACATGGCCCACTCCTTTGTTTTCCTCCACTTACTTTGAGAGAGAAATGTTAACTAAAGCATATAATTTCATGTTAAAATGTCTATGCTATGCTTGTTAATGTTCAAAACAGTAACATACTGTTACAGAATCTCAAAGTCACAATTGCAAGCCAACAAAGACAATCTGAATTCTGGAACTTGCACATTCAAATTGAGATTAATACCAGAGCTTCTTCCAGGCACCAATACACACTTTAAGTGAACTTGAGGTATTGAATTTGTAGTTTCTTCAGCTATCCAAGCCCACCACTACACAATACACAGCAGTGGGCTGTCCCTGATCACAACAAGGTGTTCATTATGTCACCTCTTCTTTAAAATTAATCAACCGACTTCCCTGGTAGTGCCTGAGATAAGAAAATGACAGGTTAAGGACAATGCAAAACATTTTGGTACAACTGTCTCCTACCTATTGGGATGGAAGAAATCTGAGAGTAGAGATCCAACATACGATTGCCATCTACATCTACGAGGTAGTTCCCTCGGCTCTCTTCATAATTGCAAAAGAAGTGCACAGCTTCTGCATTCTTCAAGGAAAAAAAAAACAATTAGTGCTTTAAAAAGTGGCAGTACGTAGGAAGGTGCAACTAATGGTTATACAGCAAAATCTGATAAAAATATCTAATGCTAGGATAGAAAGACACATTATATTCACTGCATGGGAATTAACTGTACAGCTATTTTTATAATGACTGTTAAAAGGCCACGTCTTTACTTTTTCCACAGAAATGAAGCACAGGCTTGGAGAAATTGCTCATTTTAGGAAGGCAATATGTACTTAGGCTGACATACTTTTAAACTCAAGCCCTAACATACCTTGTTTTTACTGGCCACTCTGTAAAAACTTCCAAGTTTTTCTTTAAACACACATAGTTTAAACACATATGTTGAAAGAAAAACCCCTGATGCTAGCAAAATGGTCCTGCAGTATTCAAAATACTACAAAAGATTTTATCCAAATGCACATATAAACCACACATAATGTACTCAGCATGGAAACCCAGAGTCAGTGTTTCACCTTTCTCTGTGGCAGAAACATACAAACCAGGATTTTAAAACAAGTTCTGAAATCAAAGCATTAACAACCCCCAAAACAGACAAAACTTGACAAATTACCTGAATACCATTCAGCTTCTTCATTAATTCCTGCAGAAAAACAAACGTCAGAGTCTCAGGTGTGTAATTAGCAAATACTGATGGAGAATGTATATTTATTTTTTATGATCCCATAAATCATATGCAAACTTTGTAGTCCTGTGTGCTTACCAGGCAACTCTACCTGCCACAGGAACTTTCATGGTGCATCTTGCAAATATTACAGTCAAAACTATGACCTGTGGCATGCAGAGCTAAACGGGCTGCAAACACAGTTTAACTGTAAATCTCCAAAAAGGGAAAGCTGCCTCTTCTATATTGACCAACTGAACTGAGAAAACAAGAGAGAAATCAGAAAATAAGAGAAGCCAGAGTCACACAGAAGGGATACTGGTACATTGGTTCTACAAAGACAGCTCCTTTTTATTAAAAACAACAAAAAACCAAAAACCCACCACATGCACAAACGCTGACTCTGCCAGAGTAAAACAACGTCCAGTAAATTGAAACTCTTGCTTCATTTCAAAACCAAAGCATTATTTCACATCATAAAAAGTTTCTATTTTGGCAGGAGCACAAGTGACCAAGCCTGATCAGATGTTTTATTAAAATGATGCCCTTTTGCTTTGAATTATTTAATATGGGAACTTGGCAGCTGAGATTCAGATCTGCCTCTCAGAGAGGGGCATTTCATTCATGAGCTTTTCATTCTCAACCTCCTGATAAAAGTGAGTGTAGACTTATGGAATCATGTTTATTCATATCAGATTTAAGTTTTGAAATGAAATCTGTTTTCTAGCAAGTTAGACACAGCTAAAGATGAAAAAAACAAGTTACTATACTTTGGAAACTTACTCTAGATCGTGGTCCAGGAACTTCTGTCTTCATCAGAGGTCCATCATAATCAAAATCCACATCAATTTTAGCTGCAGCTTGACTGATATACCTGTGTCCTGTAAGAAATAATGAAAACCTGAGTACAGACCATATTTTCTGTGCTCTCCTCTCAGAAGATACATCCATACCTTGCCTGAGAACACTTGACAGATGAGACCAATTACATTGAACTGTCTGAAGTGAACTATATATCTCATCTTTGACCAGTCTTAAAATAAAACTAATACCAATGAGGTGGCTTAAAAAAAAAAAATTGAGGGAAATGACAAGGCAACCCTAGAGAAACAGAGGCAAATCCTACTGTAAAGCACAGGAGGATTGAGAGCACATCTGTTTCCATCTCTCTTGTTGAGTCTGTCCATTACACCCTGTGCAAGCCTTTGCCATAAATTCCCCTCTCCTACACAGAGATGGTTTAGTTGACCACCAGCAACAACCAAAAAGCCTGATGGAGTCCACAGGAAAAATCCAGTATGATGTTTTTCAATAGCTCACTCTATTTAATAGAACACTCTTTGGGAAGGATTTGTCTCAGAAAGGTAAATGGCCTTGTCTCACATGAAACCAGCATCCTGAAGTGCAGCTCTGAAATCTGAGTCCCAGTCAGCGCCAATTTTCCCTCTGATCTTGCTAGTTTTTATCCACATGTGTAGGGAATCATAATAAACTTGACACCTTAATGAAACCAAAAGGCAAAAATCTCCTGTGCTTTACCAATAACAGGCTCTGCTTCCCTTTCTGAAATAACTAGTTCAAAACACAGGGTTTAGGCAAACTTCATATGACAGAGACAGTTCTGGTAAGCACGTATTCCAAATACGCACATATTCCATTAAGGAGATTATGGGATAATATGGGGATTGTACATTTGCAAAAAAGGAAGTACAGACTCCAAAGCTCTACCAAGGTGACTAGCAAGAGACTATGAGCTTGCTCTGCACGCTCTGCTTACGTGTTGAACTAAACCAACATTCTGGGCACTTACATTTTTGTCATGGAGCATCTGCAAGCCTCCATCCAGCATGGTATCAACAGCAATCTGATCTGAATACTCCTAACTCAGGGGTATCACACTTGGACCCGAAAGAAGAGGGCATAACTTTTTTTATATCTGTGATAGGCATTTTTAAGCTGGTACAATTTGGATGGCCCAAAATGAAGGTCCTTAGCTCTCCTTGTTGCCAGCTGCAGCTCAGAGCTGGGCTCAGCACGTGAAGTCAGGCAACACCAGCTCCTGCCTGGGGCACGCAGAGCAGCAGGGCCTGAAGGTACCACTCACCACACCCTGCTGTGCCAGGGCAGTGCTGCCAGGTGCTAAATCGATAAAATGCACCCCAGTTTGGCAGAGGTGCACGGAGGGAGATGCCTGGGCAGGCAGGCCAGCCCTCAAACACATGGAAATCCCTGGGGTGCAGCACTGCCACCAAAAACCCTGGCAGCACCAGCCCTTCTGCACTTCCATCCATACCCACCTCTCCCTGCCAGAGCTCTGTTTCAGAAATGTACTGAAAATGTTTTGTGTTTGGAAATAACAGTTGTGAAATAAACCAAATATTTATCAAGGAAAACAGAAGGTATCCTGTGATACTGCTCGGCAGTGCTCCGAGCACAGCCATTCAGCCAAAATTTCCAACAGGGACTTGAGACATTTGCCTCAGCTTGTGTCAGCCCAAGCTGGGATGTCTCAAGCAAGCCTGATATCAAGAAACTATCTGGAAAATCACCGCCCTTTGAAAGCATCTCTGAGCACTTAAAGTCACTGCTCATCTTGGGAAAACTTAGTCTGCAAAGATGATTATTCTCCCCAGCTTTAATTCAGATGCGTCAGTGCCTCTCCGCAAAGCTATTAATAGGTTTCGTTACAGCAACACCATTTTTGTGTCATTCTGTTTAGCATTCATGTAAATTGGAGACTGCGTGGCAACTGCTCCACTGAGGGGGAAAAAGCTACTGCATATAAAAGATCAAAATCTGCACAATTCATAGGCAATAAGGCTGCAGTTTAGTAGACACACTCTCAAGTCTAAAAGGGGAAGAGACCAAACTAACCCTTTTGTGCACCCACTGCTTCCCCAGTGGGGATCCCACCCAACCAGCTGCAAACATTTCTGCTTCTCCTGTGTCCCCTCCTCTCGCTGCCCCCAGGCTCTGGGTGCTATTTCATGTGACAAAGGGGAAAGCACCAAGAGGCACCGAACATACGGGGCATTTTGGGAATCAGCACCAACAAGAGAGATACGGAAACCCAGCATCAGACTTGGAATCATCTGGCACAGCTGCAGATTTAAGACAGGTGAGCTATAACTGCATGCACAGTCCTCACCCTCCTCCTCCCCACCCTGCCTGGTGCCCTGCTGCCAGAGACACTGTGCCACCACATCCCCTCTGTTCACCTGCCAGGATCCCCTCATCTGGAGAACACCTCCTTCCTTAGACTTTTCAACTGAGTTCTCACAAAAATGCACTTGTTTGGACCACGATTAAAGGTTTCCTCTTCTGCAAACCCCCAGGCCATTCCTGCAAGGTCCTGACTGCCAGGCTGTAAAACCCAGAGCAACAGTCCGGGCCACCACCTGGGAGGTGACATTCCCCCTCTTCTGCTTCCCTGAAGGACAATTTGTGAAATATTGTAACAGATAAGGATTCTAAACTAAACACAAGTTCAATAATTTCTCTAAGCAAGTTTTGTTGTGGATACTGCAAATGGCATGACCTCCCTTACAAAAAAAATCCTATTTACAGAGCTGTATAACAGGGACTCAAGTTGGAGAATATTTTAATCTTGCCCTAACTTGTTTAACAGCACAAGCCAAGAGGAGGGTGCTTTCTTCAGCCAGGCTGTGTAACAAAGACCCAAGTGGGTCAGTCTGCTTTGTAAATCATCATCATCTTTTCGCTACTGTTTATGCCACAGTCTCTTTTGCATAGGTACATTGAAACAGCTATCTAAGGCTATATCTGAGTTATCAAAAATTAAGAGCACTTTGCTGTGCAGTGCTGCTCTACTTCACACTGGCATAGCTCATGTCTATCCACAGACAGGTTTTCAGACACAGCAAAACTGGTCAAGTGAAACCAAAACATACAGGTCTTCCTAGAAGAAGAGTTGATCTAAAGATAATTTTTATCAAATTAGTCATGTTGGTCAATTTGTGAGATATTTTTTTAAACAAAGGTTTCAGGAGCAGCTTATCCAAACCACAATCATTTTTATTAAGTCTGTGAACCAGAGCCAGCTAAAAACTTAGCAACACAGGTGAACAGGCTTCCCTGCTCTTGCTTGTTACCTCCTAAAGCACATTACAGGCCATCAGGCTCTACAGGCAAGTGATTTCTAGGCTGATTCACTGATACAAATTTCATTTCACATACCTGTTTTCAGGAGCCCACAGACTGTCTCATTCTATTAACTCCAGTATAATGGCACTGTACCCACTTATTGATCTTACACTTGCCAAAGCATTGTTCCACCTCCTGGCTCAGGCAAACACTGGGGCTGGAATCTGAAGGAACAGCTTGCCATAAACAAAACAAAAATGCCCTGTGTCACCAGATCAAAGGATTTTGAGAAGTGGTGGGGTTTTTTTCCTTAGGTACAGGGATCAATAATATAGGCTAGAACAAAACCCTCAAAAACCAGAACTCTAACATACTAGCAAAATCTTTGATAGTAAAAGCTAAAACCAAAGTGAATCCTCAGACTTTATTTTTTAGTGAAGCTCTTCTCCCTGTGAGAGTGTAATAAATGATTGGCATAAACTCACACAATTTCTAGCAAGGTCAGTGGATTTATTCCAAATAGCCCACTTCACTACTCATCAGATAGGCAACTTGTTCACAGGGCTGATTAAAAATAAACAAACAACCCAAATTTTAAGAACACAGAAACACAGTTTCTCTGCTTGCCCCCATTTTAACTCTTTTTTTCTTCCCCTACTCTTACTCAGGTAAATTGGGACTGATCAGAAATTGTGCTGACAGTGAAAGTGGTGGCTCCTGCTGAGCTCTGTCTCTGCGTGACTCTTCTGGCACACACAGGGGATGCTGGGGACACACACGGGGGACACACACGGGCTGTGCCAGCCACAGCACTCACACATAAGGAGCTCTCCTTGGCTAAGGGCACCTGACCAGCACAGACACAAACTCTTACTGCCACACAGCCCAAGACTTCTGCAGCCCAATGCTCCCTTGGTGCTCAGGGACCTGTGCAAAGGCTTGTGCTGACAAAGGCAAGGAAGCTCAGCAGTTTGGAGCAGCTGAGAACTGCAGCCCAGCTGAAGGCAGCAGTTTTCCCAGCATAGGGTATGGCCCCGGCACTGCTCCCCTTCACACAGCCCATTTCCTCCCAGCCCCACCACTGCCCTTCCTCTGCAGGCCAAACGGGAGCTCAGGCTGCTCTCAAAAGGCACAGAGGATGTCAAAGCCCTGCCAAAGGCAGCCTGGGCACCCCCTGCCTGGGCACTCACCGGCTTTCTGGCACCCCTCGCTCCGGATCCCCTGCACTGCTTTGTCCCCCAGGCCCCGAGGAACAGCAGGACACCGGTGCTGCCTCCTGCTCCCCAGTGCCTGTGGCCCTGCTCACAGCACAGCTCCAGGACGTGGCTGCTCCCCTGTAAAAGCTTTTCCAGGCACTTGGACACGGTGACGGATGGCTGCATCAATACCTGCTTTGTTTAGCCTGGAGGAGGATTTCAGGCCATGCTCTGTCTCCTTTGCTTCCCCCCAGCCCAAGCATCAGTACCACAGCCTCCTGATGGTGCAAGTAAATGCAAATAAATCAGGTCACTCACTGTAGTGCTTCATCCCCTGGGAAACAACTTCAGGCTCTGCTCAGCTGGCATTTCTGTCTTGAAGGTACTCAATGAACTTTACAACTCAGCCCAAATTTTTCCGGTTTGACTTTTTAGTATCAACTTACCCTGCAATAGAAACTCTGAAGATACAATGTAATTCAGGCTACTCCAACTTGATATTTAGGAGTTTTAGACATTTTCAGGCCAGGTCTGGGTTTTTACCTCCCAAAAAGACAGCACAGACAGGACAGGTAAAAACTGAGATTCTCACTATGACCAAGCAAGGTACTTTCAAGAACCGAGAGTCCCTGGTGGGCAGTCCTTCAGTGAGCAGCATTAACTTTGTAATGAAAGGTAATCCCTTGATTTTCTGTTGACATCTGAACAAAGTGCCATAAAAAAAAGGGTATTTAGTGTTATATTATCTTAAGAATAGGAGCAAATGACATAACCTCAGCTCTCTTCTTAAAAGTGTGTAGAGCTAATGGGTTCCAACCAAGTGCCCTTCTCTGAAGAAGCATTACCAAAGTTCTTAAATCACATTTAGCTAACATGACCAAGAATAGCACCCTTTTTCCCTGGTAAACAAAGCCGTCTCTTTTCATCCTGGCAAAAGTCAAAACACAAGCATAGGTACTGTTAAAAAACCTAATTTCAGAGAGCACATTGGCTGAACAATTTGCACAGAATTTTCTACCCATCCCATTTAAAGAGGGTGGCCACAATAAGTTAAATTCTACTTTTCTTCCAGACTTCCCAAAGCTCTCATCACACATCATCTTTCTGAACACTTGAATAACATCAGCAAATTATCACATCCTTCCTTTTCATCTAACAGGATGTCATCACTTGCTAGCATGCAGAAAAGCTCACTTCCCAACTTTGCTTCCCCATGCTTCCCCCATCGCTCACCAGGAGTCCCAGCCAGCAATTTTAACAAAGTGCCACATTGCTATAGCAACATAATTAATATAAGTGCACCCTGCTAATTTGGTGGTGCTGGTAGTCACAAAGAGCACCACTGCTGGCAGGTCTGTGCTGAGTGCTGATCTCTGATAACAGAGCTACAATCAAGGCAGGGCTAGAGAAAGCTTGAACCTCTCATGTGTTTGACCAAAAATAACACATTAACACAGTTCCTCAGTACAACTGGATATTACCTGGGAGAAACTCCAGTGGAGGCACTGAAATGACATCGGTGTAATTAACAGAGGGAACAATTCCAAGGAAAAGGAAAAGAAGAGGAATGAAAGTGCATGCTGGCATAACCAGATCTCTCAAACACCAGTGCCTTGCTGTGAAGGGGTGTAGAGGCAAAGCTCTGCAGTGCCCAGGGAAGCACATTCCATGTGCCACAGCACTGCTGCCCTGTGCAAGTGCAGACAGGCAACCTCCCTTGCATGCCTTCAACTTCCCCTCCAGTGTGGATCAAACCACCTTCCAGACAGAATTTTTAGAGCACGGAGGCCCTGACAGCCAAAAGTAGGAGGACTGTGATTTCCTCTGAGTCCTCTTTTAGGTGTTACAAGTAGAATCTGTTACTAACAGATCTTGAAAGGGAATGGCAAAAGGCCAGGCTAGCTAGAGATGTTTGGGAAATGAACATCACTATTGCATAACATCGTGAAAACTGAGATTGCTATTTACAGAGTGCTTATGCTGCAAGATCAGAAGCTCTTCCACATGAGATTGTCTGTGTTTCAGCACTCCCACATACACACTTTGGATTTTCCAAAGATGAAGAAAAAAACTAATACCACATAGGCCATAATGAAGTGGAAACTCCTGTAAGAAAGAGCAAGAGAAGTTTCCCTTCCCCATCCCAGTACAATCCCAAATCAACTCCACGGCAGAGTTACAGGGGCATCCAACCACCGGTCTTGTAGTTCTTGTGATCTGAACCAGTCATAACATCCTCCCTCTTTCCACAGCTCAGCAGCTACAGAGCTCATCAGGACACCTCTGGAGGTGAACAGCCACAAGGTTCCCAGGTGGGAAAACAGCCAGCATTGCTACAGCCACCCTTGGAGGCACAGAAGGAACAATAAAACTACATAGGAACATCACATTCACTCAAGGAACTGAGAACAGCAGTTCCAGCTTGGACTCTGCCTTGTACCAGAGCCTGCTTACAACAACAGGTTTTATATGATTGTTTTTATATAACTCAGCTTTTTGAAATCATTTGATCAGATGGAAAAATAAAGGTTCCTCAGTCCAGCAGGAGAGGTTGCATTCGAGTTTCCAGGGCATCAGCTGGAGCTGACCTCAAGCTGACCTCTACAATCCCAAGAGGGGAATTGTTCTCTGCTTCTGCCACACATTAAATTATACAAATCCAGGCTGTTGTCTCTGATTTCCTTAGGGAGGCTCCTAATGTACAAACCAAATAAAAAAAGTAAAAAGTCTTAGCAAGGATCAATACTGGAGACAAAAGTGTGACTGAGAATAAATCATTCTCATGGCTTTCCAGCCTCTTTGTGGTAACAGTGACGAGGGCAAGTCAATAACTAGCATGAACATCTCTCAGACTTTACTGCAGCACACCTGAGCGCTAAACATTATTATCCTCTGCAGAGAGACAGGAAACAGGCTGAGTTAGGTGAGGTACAGCCTCAACAAGTGTAGTCCACTTAATGCACTGCAGTGGAAGGGCACAGACTCTGGAGGAGAAAAACTGGACCTACAAGGAGAGACTCAAACAGTATTTAGGCCAGCAGAGAGAAAAGTATGAGGTCTTGGGGGAGACAACAGTTATCAAATACGTAAAAGGCAAAGAAAAAACGAACATTCCAGCCTCCAGGTCCTCTGAGGGCAGGACAAATAGTAAGGATTTGATTTTTTTCCTGTTTTGAAACTTAGGCTAAATATTAGAAATAAAGTTTTAAAGGTAAGGTCAGTTCAGCAATAAGCAAATTTCCTGGGGAGGCTGCAGAAGCTGCAGAACAGATCAGCATCCTAGAAGGGCATGGGCGTGCACTAATGCAAACTGATGCTACCTTCAGGCAGCAGCCTGACCTTCTGCCATGCTTTCAGTGCAGGATTCAAAGGCAAATTCAACCCCTTTGGGTAATCAGCAGGAAACTGAACTAGATCTCTGGAGTGCCAGCCTGTCCTCATAGCTATGGTACTGCCCTACCAGCCAACAACCAACTGCATCCTCATCTGCCTCCACAGCACGGAGCCAGAACAGCTTTCCTGCTGCAGTGCCCAGCTGATACAACCAGAGCTGGCACCAGGGGAATAAACATTTACATGCACACTACCAGTTGTGATCAACTTGCAGCACACCAGGCTGACAGGAGCAGCAGAACTCAATTCAGGTAAGAAGTCACACCAAGATACATCCTCATTTCTCCACCATCAGCCACCTCTCCTGGCCCTGCCTGGCTGACACCCATGGACAGCACAACACAGGAGGCTTTGTAAAAGAAAGATTAGGTTAGTTACTCACTCTGTTGTCATTCTGCCACCCTTCAAATTCTAGTGAACTTTATGTGTGAGGGCAAACTATCAAGCAGATCAAACAGAGAAGGAAAACAAAAGCATATCTGATTATGGGCTTATTTTTAAGGAAGGCATGATACTTAAAGGCTTCACATTTTTGGGTAAGACTTAAGTTGCATATTACTTTCATGTGTTTTGCTTAGCTTTTGCATTTTGATCAACCTAAATGATTTCCATTTTCCCTTTCTAGTTTGCTTGCCAGGGGTAAGTATTGTGTGAGTAATGAGAACAATATGCAATGGCTAAGTAACAAGGATTTTTCAACTAGAGAAATAGTCGAGGATGAAAAAAACTCTTTGTGTAAATAAATTTATCACAGATTCAAGATGAACAGGATGATTTGCTTAATGCACACATACAACTGAAACATGACAGCCTACAGACACAAAGACCTACCAAGAGGCAATCCACTCCCTCCTCTCCACCTCCATCCTCCCTTGGCAACCCTGTCATTTCTCAGCCCAAACGGCACCGCAGGATTTCTGTGGGAGTAATGCACAAGTCTCTTTTTCAGTCTGTAAAGCTCTGAACTTGAGTGCTCAGAAATACCTTGGAGGGGAGCACTCTGGAGCAGAGAGCTCCTGGACGTCACCCTCAGCACCTCCCTAAAAGCCACAGAGCCCAGCAGCACTGCAACCTGAGCTGGGGCTCAGGAAAATGGCCTGGAGCTCCAGCTTTGGCAACAGCCATCAGGGCCTCCTGCCTGTTCTGCGAGCCAGCAGTGTCACAGGACACAGTGCCTCTGGTGAGGGGCTCTCCTCTTGCTCCATCTTTCCTGATCTCTGCTCACTCACACAAAGCGTTCAGACCCAAAGGCCATGGGTCTCTTACACAACCTGCAGCCAAGGCTCTCTATTATTTGCTTCAGTATTTTAGCAGGTTTGGAAGTTTCCTGGAAGCAAGGACAGATTAATGGAGTCTAGAGCTGCTTTCCTTTCTTATGGGGATCTAGACTCCCTCACTGATGGCAAGAAAGGAAGAGGAGTTTGTGCATCTGCCCTCCACTACCCTCCTGTATCTCTGTGCTTGGGAAGCAGCACAGAATTGTGCAAGACGCTGGGAGGGACAGGGAGCATTAAGTGAGGTGACAGATTAGCTCAAAGGACTGGCAGCTAACGAGGCCTGCTTGCTGCAAGCACTTTCCAATGCCCACGATCGACCAAACGATCCCTGCTCCTGCCCAGGGTGGATAATCAGTGCGTCACTGCCATAAATAGAAGCGTATCCTGCACTGAAACACTGACCTAATATTTTCTAATAGTTATAAGACCAGACTTGGTGTTCTTTAGTCAAAGGTCAGTTGCTCCCCAAAGTGTATTATTTAAAAGGAAATCAATGATGTTTAAGTTTCCGAGCAAATGGAAGGATGTGCTTGGTTTATCCTGGCAGTGGCAGAAGGAGCACAGTGGCATTGCAGAGGGAGGGTGGAAGGACAGGAGAAACACTAAGATTTACTCAGTCACCAAAAAAAGCCATTCAGCCATACTGTACTCAGTGTAAGAGTACATGGAATGGATGATCTTAAGACTCCACACCACTTTGTCCAACACAGCCAACAGGAATTTCGTTTTTATATCTATTTCACAGAGACTACAGGTTTAATATACACATACACACACCAAATTTCAAGCCAGGGCCAAGCAAAAACTTGCCATTCACTTAGGAGAAAGGAGTTTGATGCTGTGGGGCAAGTTTTTATTTCACACTAGAGCTCCCTTGAGGCAGAAACACACAACCCCAGTGAGGGCCACCTCTTCATGCCAGTCACACAAAACCTCTTCACAAGGGAAGACGGGCAAGGTTGTGCTACACAGCACAAAGAGAAAACCCAGCTCATTTTGATGGATGGTTGTCTCATCTCTGCACCATGAGGTGCCAGAGAGTAAAAGCAGAGTTCCAAGGGCTGAAGAGCTTCACTTCAAGTTAGCATGTTTACAGGGCAAATTATTAACTTGATACATTCTTGCTTGCAGAATGAGAAAAAAATCAAACAGACATACTTCGGACTACAGTTGTGCTCCACTTTGGGCTACAACTGCATCATTATCTAAGATGCAGAACATCACATTCCTCAAGTTTTGAAAGACTCAACACCACGGTACAAACCCCAGCAATGTTCAAATTGGAATTCCGTCCACCAGCGTAAAGTTAACACTTACCAAATACAAAGCAGGAAAATACAAGGAAACACCGAATACAAAGCAGGAAAATACAAGGAAACACTTACCAAATACCAGCAGTCTGGAGTTTTGCTGCAGGCAACAGGTCAGCTGTCGACTAAGCAACATTGACGCCATTTTATCTTTTCTTTACTGAAAAAGACTCAATCTTGAGAGATTTCTTTCTGGTTGATATTCTGAAAAAAAAAAATAAAAGAAAAGCATTATTCATGTCTACAGATGCAGCCGCTATTACTGAGCTGTTCATTTCAACTCCCCCTTTCACCAATTTCCATCCAAAGACACCGAGAGCATGGTTTGATGGATCAATGCTGATGTTCAGAGCAATCTCAGGATTGAGCCCCATATCTGATTCTTGGCTTGGTCTTGCTAAGGCAAAATACTTCCAGGCTAAAGCTGTATGTCCCAGCTTCAGCAGGGCCAGGGGGTAAATGCCAGTACCTATTTTCCCTTGCTCTTCCTCTCTACTTTCTCTATATATGTAGACTGTGTTGAACTTTCAAAAAAATTGTTTCCAGTCAGTCCCTCAATCCAAAGCTGATGTTTTTGATTTGACCTAAGTTTATGAGAAAAATCTCATCTAATACAAAAGACAGCAGGACAAGAATTAGGAAATAAAAGAAAATCAATCCCCTGAAAAACCAGTTTTTACCCATTAATCATAACCCTGTGAAGAGAGAATGTGAGATCTGAGATTGTCCAGCCTGAAGAAGGTTCAGGTTGCATCCCATCAATGTGTAATAAATACTTCATGGGAGAGAGTAAAGAAGGAGCCAGGGGCTTCTCAGAGGTGTCAGGTGATGGGATAAGAGGCAATGTGCACAAACTAAAATACTCTGAGCTCCATCTAAACACAGGAAAACCTCAGGCAGGTTGCCCAGAGAGAGCATGGAATCACCATGCCTGGAGATATCCATAACCCAAATGGTCCAGAGCAGACTGCTTTAGGTGTCACTGCTTGAGCAGAGGGCTGGACCAGACACCCTCAGCTCCCTCCCAGCCTCAGCCACTCCATGGCTTTTCCTCAGCTGGTTACATATAAATGACCTTGGAAAGTCAAGTAGCATGAACAATAACATGACTCCCTTTTCACTCTGGATCACTTGTGCAGAAAGCCTGGCTGGAAGTCAGGAATAGATAAAACAGGTCATTGAATTATTATCCAGGACACAGGTTAAATTCAAACTTCACACTTATCAGCATGGCCCCCTGTGTTCTGTGTAGGACACTGGAGCCCTTTGCCTGGCATTTGCACCTCGCTGGATGCAGACCATGGAGCAGCAGTGGACCGAGGCTTGCAGTCCAAACAAAATGTCATTATCCACAAACCTGGAAAAAATTCTATTTAACAAATACAGTCAGAGTAGAGCTGATCTTCCAGCAGAAAGAGATCACAGTTTACAGCTTCCATCAGTCCCATGCCATCAATAAAACACGCCAGCAGATGTTCGTGACCAGATGCAGGGAAGTAGCTGAACTATTGCTACCATGATAGCAAGTATCTCTTACCCAGAACTAAAATATCAGAAATTTAGTTTCTGTATTGTCTTTATGCAAAATACTATTTTCTCTCCTTCACACATAAGCTTTTTCAAAATATATAAAAGAAAACAAAAAAACCTCTGGCCTACGGAGATTTATAAATTGATAGACCTATTAAGACTCAGGAACAAAACCGATTCCTCGTGCGTTCCCAGACAATTGACATAGAACTTGGTTTCACTTAGTTTGCTCTGAGTTCAAGTTAAAATTCAAGGTAGTCTGCAATGTGCCAAGGTGAGCAAACACTTGCACAACACTTGTGCACAGGCTGGAAAAGCAAGATTAGCTTCCTAAGGCTTTGGGTCACAAGTGCAGAGGGAACTTGTTAATTTTGTTTTCAGAAAAGAGTAACTTCACTTATAAGACAAGATTAGTTTAATTCATTCATTATGCTTTCTCTCTCAGCTTCTTTCTTTAGTTGTGCTAACTTTTGCATAATCAATATCCCAACACCATGGATTTCTTATCTCATGACTACCCTCTAGCAAAAACCAAATGCCAGTCTAAGTCAGTGAAAAAAATGCCCAGCACCTTGATTGATGTCCTCTGCTCAGAGCTGTTTATCTGGTCAATACTTCTCTAATCTCCAATTCCCTCTGTAAGTTTACTCTGCAAAGTATTACTTTTTAAGAGTCTCTAGGAGGCTGTTAAAAGGTGAACATAGCTTTGCAGGAACTCACAAAAGGAGCAGTGCAAACACACTTAACAACCCACCGAGGTTCACTCCTTGTTCTCATGCCCTTCAGTCATCTCCCACGGGGGTTTTGCTGCCAGCTGCCCAACTTTCCTTCTCCACAAGGACGAGATGCCTCTTCACATACAAATCAAAACCATCTTCCAGTCACATTCCATGGCTATGCCTACCAGTGTCCAGGTTTCCCTTCTTCTTCCCTCCCTAGGTGAACCATGCCTATGTCTGCTCCCAGAATCTCATTTATTTTTCAACTTATATTTACTGTTTATCTCAAGTCCTTTAATAGCTAAACTACAGTATTCATTAGAGGCTGAAAAACATAATTGGAAATGATACTGGCTTTCTGAACTACTCATAGAAAAAAAAATACTGCATGAGGTTTAAAAATAAAGTAGCTTAGCCCTAATTTTCCTTGACAGTTCTTATATAAAAAGTTTTACCATTATCTAGTCCAGAGTCAGAATAAATCATGTAATACCACATGTGAGTATAACTAAACCCAATGTCTTTTCCATCTCCATTATCCGCACAGGCTCTCACGGGAGATCAGCTGATGTGATTGGTATCTTAGTCTAAGCACGCATTATTTGGTTATCACAATAACCAATTGAATTTTGCCTCCATAACCCATCTCCTGCTCGATTCCCACCGGCCCAGCCTGTTCCAGCACTGCAAGCAGCAGCAGCAGAGGTCGCAAGCCAGCAGAAATCAGCTCTCCTGCACATGTCAGAGCCGCAGCGATGCCACGCTCCATCACCGCTGCTGCTCCGGAGCCACTGCGGACACACAAATTCCCTAAATCCAGGCAAAATACAGCCACCAATTTCAGATATCTGACAGGAAAGGGGATGGGATGGACCATCAGACCACAAAGATGTGACACCCTTCCAGAAAAAGATTTATAAGTCTTCCCTAAACATTTCTCCTCTACTGGCAACTGTCTGAGCTGGCGGAGGCCGTCGGTGCAGATGACTCTACAGAACTGCTATTTTGAAGTGAATGCTCAGTACCTTATTTTTCCAAACACATTTGCATGATTTTGTCTGTAATTTTGCATGACATAAACTGTGTTTGCCACTGCACGTGTTTAAGTCACAGCCACATTCTCCTAGTAAGAAAAATGATTTTCGAAGAGGAAGCTCAGTCCAGTTTATCAAGCACATGAAACATAAGGAAATGTGGATTTTTTTAAATGCATGCTGTGAAACTGGATGTATTTTTATTTTAAACAGCAGCTGCTAAATTTCTGTACCAAGTGATTATTTCTGATGGATAAAACTAGTTACTAGGGACAGCAGTCATTAAGCAGCAGCAGCCTGCTGTGAACACAGAAAGATGCATTGTTTCCGCAAGTGAACGAGTTTCTTGGGAGGGAAACCCTGGAAAAAATTTTAAAAACAGGGGGCTTGATCCAGATACAAGAGTGAAAATAGACAGACTGGGAGTTCGTGCAGCAATCTCACTCCCTAGCAGAGAAGCTAAAGCAGTATGACATCCGTGTGCCAAGCTGCAGCTCACACAACCTGCCCTGGAAAACATCCTCTGGGGAGTTGCAAAGGCAAAGGCATAAATGAGACCCAGCGGGGTGGGAAGAGAAGTCAGCTCTGCACATTTGGGAGGAGAAGTCAGCTCTGCAAATTTGCATCTCTTTCTTGCAACTCCGACAAAGACACAGAAACCTGTTTGAAATTCATGGGGGCACATTCATCTGTCCCTCAGCTGCTCCAAACCCATTTAACCAGGAACAATTAAGTGGTTTAGAAACAGCAGCACAAGCTGCACTGGGCAATCACTTCACAAGGCTTCCAAAAAGTGGATTTGGGGAGCTGGGGAGCAGGGACCTAAAGGCACATTCATTCCTTTTTTTGCTGTTTTCCTTTGCTTGACTTTTCTAGGCTGCACAGCAAGGTTATCATGCTAAGTGCTAATTGTTGTGAAATTTATAGCATCTCTGACTATCTCTTACTCCTGTTGGCTTGGATCCATCCAGATGGGAACCCAGCACAAGGGTCACTCATCCTGCGAGCTGCACAGGGGCCGCTGGTGGGTGCAGAGGCTGCAGCAGCCCTATCCCTCTCTTGGAGCCCGCGGCAGCACCAGCACTGAATGCCAGCCCTCCCTTCCCACAGCCAGCCTGCACGGGCATCCCCCAAGCGAGTTGGCACAGGCAGGCTGCAAGGAGGGAGTCCCTCCGAGGGGCAAAAAGGCTCTTTATTTCACAGCTCAGCGTGCTTTGACACTGCTCTTTCTGCATCTGCCTTTTAACAGTGGAAGGAACTGCAAATTGAGAAACCAAGTCACTGACAGGTTCCTGACACTAAAAAGGGCAATTGTGAAAAGTCAGGCAGGACTCAGGTCCATCTTGGAATTGTTAATAGGGCACAAGTCTCCTGGTTTGTAGTGTTCATGAGCAAGCATCTTTAATGACAAAGGTGATTTAGCTCAGGTGTTTTACTTCTATAAACAGCTCAAGGAGATCCCAGAGTCTGGAACAGCCCCACAATTTCACAAAGAAATTTAAGTATGGGCAAGGTGGAAGACAGTCAAGGCTGTCATCCATCAAACATAATCATGTCCTTTCTTAGTCTGCATTTGAGAAAGAATCAGGTAACATAATGTCATCACGGTATCTGCATAAGAAGATCCAATGAACACAGCACTTGCTGTTTGAAAATGCACAGCTCCACCCTCCTTTTGAGGAGTCCACATCCAGCAGATCAAAGCAGGAAACAACTGAATAAGTTCCACCAGTTATTGACAGAGCACAGGGTGATGTTAGAAATCCTGACTTGCTGCTTTAGCCACTTAAATGTAGTAAACAACAATGTAAATAAAGAGGCCTGGCAGCATGTTGATGTATTTAACTGCAGTTCACTTGGTCCCAGGAGGTGAGTTAAGGGTTCAGTATAGGCTATGCATTTACAAAAGCCTGAGTGCATGCAATGAAATACAACAGGTCCTTTTACTTCAACTGGGGTTTCATCCCAAAGTATAGTTCTGAAACAAATTTGAATCAGCTTGCAACAGCATTTGCAGGAGAAGTCTGTAAGAGTAACACCAAGAATTTCGAAATTCAGTCATAGCTAGGCTAAAGTTATCTCAAATGAAATAGAATAGAATTGAATAGAAAAGTCCTGTTAAGAGGAAGTTGCAAGAAGATTTACATCTAGTGTTCATAAAAGGCTGGCATTAGATTTTTTCATCAAGTGTCTATACAAACCCAGCACAAAACAGAGCTGGAACCCTCAAATTCGAGAAGAACAGTACCTGGCAGCATCCTCATGAGAGGGCACAGCAAAGAAAAAGAACCTGCTGATCCCCCACCTTGGTCAACCAAAGGCCACAGCCTCGTACTCCAAAAGTGATGGTGGTTACAGGCATCCCACAACATTAAGCTCACACAGCAGGATCAGGATGAAGATGGACACCCTGAAAGAGGTGTGCTGGGTCTGCAGGACCCACCCAGAAGAGAGCCCTGAGCACTTTGAAGCTCAGCACTTATGCGGCCCAATTTCATGGGCAGCAGCTGAGAAAGAGCAAAGTGTGGCTCTCCCCAAGGCCTGGCAAGCCTGTGCCTGCAGAGCAGAGCTCACCAAGACAATTCCCACCAGGAACACCAGCAACAGAACAGTGACCTGAAAATGGAAACGTATATCTACCACCCAAACGGATTTTGCCAAAAACCACTTCACAAGCTGACAGGCTGTTTATGCCTCCAATAATCTTAATGGCTTTGTGTAGAACAGGATGCAATTGAAAACTCCATGATTGTACTTAAGTTGTCAAGGACACAGTTGTCATAGTTACAAGTAAAGCTCAAGTGTTGGTTATTCAGGGTTGCCTATTTATTTTTTGACACCAACAGCGTTGGACAGTCCCACGAGTCTTCAGAAGAATAGAAATGGAGAGACTGGTTTTGTCCTTCATGTCTTGACAGAACAGTAAACATTGCACACAAAAGCATAATAAACTTGTTTTTTTGCACAGCTCCCTTCTCTCCCTCCACATGCAGCTGCCATTCACGTCTGTCTGTTGTGAGCGCTGCAGCAAAAGCACAAACCAAGCTGCCCTGCACAAGATGAAAACCTCACACCTACAGCTTGGAAGTACTGTCCAGTATCCATCAGGACATGACAATCCCTACCTGCTTCATAGGACCTGCACAGGCCAGGGCCGAAGCCAGAACAGTTTCAGTCCTCCCATCAACTTTTAAAACTCATTTACAGTCAAAAGTGTCACTACACTCATGTGTCCAGGTTGTCTTTCTCAGGTGCCCTCTAAGCAGAGTTTGGTGGCTGGATATGAATATATGATTTTCTTTTTTCTTAAAATAAAATCTTTCTGCCCTTGTCTCTGTTTACCCTCTCTCCAAAAAATACTGGGCCAAGGAGACTCCTGGTCCCTAAACCAATGAATAAGAACAGGTAGGAATGTTGTGATTATGGCACACTAGGATTCAGGTGACCCACTAAACTTTTGAGCAGCTCATTTTTGATCCAAGAACTATTGGCACAGCTGAAGTGGGATGAGATATGCCTATATCTTCCCTGTGAAAGAAGTACATTGTCTCAGGAAAAGAAAAAATGGGATTGAAAAAGCATCTGCTAGAAATTGGGCAAGTTCCAGATGCAAAGCCAACAATAACTACATAAATGGCATAATGGTACATAAATGCTGATAAAAACAAGCACAACTAAACTTGCATTAGCTGAAAAATTCTGAATTTTTTAGTAGTTCCCCCTGAAAAAACCTGCACTTTGATATTTCAGTGAACTTTACCAGTGAAGTACATATAAAAACATCTCTCCGAGCCTGCATATTTTAAATCCATCATTTTAAATGCAGATGGCAACAACATATCCAAACCGTGCCTGTTCATTTCCACACATTTCCCAGACCAAAACAGCCCAGCTCACAATGGATTAAACAAATTATGGCACAGCCGTGCTTTTCAGATTAGTTGCTCCACAAGCATTTTGTAGTTTTGAAAATATTAAAGTATTGCAAAATACCCTCAAGTGGTATTTCCAAGGAAATTCAGTTATATTCCTTGTAAGATTTTATTCCTAGCATCTTACTGCTGCCTCCTCAGAGATCAGGAAAACAGATAGATAAATAGCTTCAAATAAAAGCACTGTTCATTTTTTTGTGTCCTAAGGCATAAAATAGCTCATTTGGAGACAGCCTGCACCAAACCAAGGGAAACGTCTTAAGCCGGGGCTAGAGCTTTGGTTTCTCAAGGTGACCCCCACTCCAGCTGAGGACATGGAAAAGCAGAGCCATGCGGGAGATTTCTTGAACAAGGGGTCCAGAAAACAAACCAGGAGCAGCTGTCCCTGTGTATCCATGGCAGGGACACCGTAACAACACACACCCCCCTGGTCCAACACAGATTCCCACGTTCCCCTCTGGACACAGTGCGCAGCCTGGCCGGACTCAGCGCACCCCACTCCCCCCGGCACACGGCAAAGGCACTTACAGGACTCGGATGCAAACTCCAGCACGCAGCCAGCTCTCCCGTCGGAAGCGCTGCTCCCAAACTCCCCACAGCCAGCTCCTGGGTTAGAAGTGCTGCTCCCTGCTTCACTCCCTGCTTCACTCCCTGCTTCACTCCCTGCTTGTCCTCAGCGCAGGCTGCTGCCGGCTGCGCTGGTGAGGAATGCCATTGCTGCCAGCTCCTTCCAGCAGCCGCGCAGCGGGGCCAGGCATCACCCAGAGGAAGCCCTGAGCTGCAGCCCCGCAGCTCAGCTGGGGGGATGCCCCAGTTAATGAAGGTTAATGGAACCGGCTCCCGGCAGCTACAGCCCGTGCTCAGCCAAAGCCAGCAGAGAGGAACACCCGACTCGCCTCACAGCCGAGAGCACCTGGCTCTGGAATGTGGGTGTCCGAGTTCATCCGAAAGCCTCCTCGGCAGCTTTCTGAAAACAAATTCCGAGATGCAGAGCCAGACTGCGTTAAGGTTTGAAATGGCTCCTTAGTTTTCAACAACTGTGGAAGTTGAAGAACAGGTTTTATCTCTAAACCCCTTATTTTTACTCTGGTTTTATCCTGAGGGTGACACCCAGGCACACGACTGTCACAAAATAACCTTGGTTTGGTTCGTTCCCTTCAGGTGGTGCGCAGGCAGCACGACAGCCAGCACGCATCCCAGCGGCACCTCCCGCCGCACACTGCTCCTGACGGGAATGGGGGAGATGGGATACCCACACCACACCAGCAGCATCCCCTCAGGCACAGGGATGCAGGGAAAAGCAGCGCAGGGTGCCATGGCCGAGGCTGGGCTGCCATCGCCAGGTTGCCATGGTGCCGGGGGGCAAGAGGGAAGATGCGCCAGAACGCAGAGAGAGGCTGAGCCGCTTCAGATTTAAATCCCTGTGACAGCATTTCGGCCGAGCCACTGCACGGTTGCTGTGGCAACCGACGAGTGAAAAATCACAGAGGAAATCTGTAATTATTACAAGCGAGGTGGTGACTTACCCACTTCAGTAATCAGGGCATTAAAACGGCTCGAGCAGAGGAGGGGGAGCCCGCGCCCCCCAACAGGCAGGGCTGCAGTGCAGCAGGGAGCCAGGTGTGAGATCCGAGCTGGGGGTCCCGCTTTAGGCTCCGTAGGCTCCAGCTGTGGCATGCAACATTTGGGCAGGATGCTTCCTAAGCACAGGGCTCGAACTGAGGCACTGCAACCCGTCTGCGAGGGGGAGATGAGGGAGCAGCCAGAGCGAGGCCCAGACTTGTGCTGCTGGTTCAGCACGAGCAGAGCTGGGGGCAAGGAAGGGCCTAAGGCAGGCGGAGGGAAGGACAGATAGCAGCAGCAAGGGACAAAGAGGAAGGCGCAATGCTTACAGGAAGCAGATAAGGACCCTGGCAACTGAATGACTCCAGTTTGTGCTGCTCCTGCAGCATCACACTTCCTTCTTCCCCTTCACTTCACAGCAGCAGTGTTGGTTCTGTTGGGGAGGGTGTTGTGATGATCACTGTGCTAACACAGGAACAACGAGGGACCAAGTCGTTCAGGCAAACCAGACACACTCTGCAGCATGTCCACTGTAACACTACCTGGCCCAGGCCATTTACACACCAACAGATGCCACACCAGCATCCACATGACCCATTTACACCCGTTGCAGGAGTACAAGTTTTAAAGTCACCATGTTGTTTTCCAGAGCTTTTCTACGCACAATGGACAATTGATCAGCATCCAGACAAACTGCCAATCAAAATGCCACTAACACCAACAAGGAAGAGAATCAGACGTGGTTAATCCTGTTCTGGTTCCCTTCTCCTTTGATGGAGACTGTAGCCTGGGATCTCATGTGAGTACTGTGAGCAACTGCCAAGAAAGGAGCCCAGACTGCAGTTATTTGTAAGACAGATCCCATAACAAGCGGTTGATTTGATCCAAAATAAGAACCAAAACTGATCCCTCACCTTCTTCATAATTTAAAATCTGTTATTAATTACATACACAGACTGTAGACAACACATTTAAATTGGCCTGTCCTGGTTACCAGTCATTAGAACAAACTGCTGGCTCCAAACTGAACCTGTTAACCAGATAATCTACCACAGAAAGTGCCATAATCCTATTCAGACAGATGGTTAATGCAGGGACACATCAGAAAGCAGAGGGGGAAGGACTGAGCAAAGCTGTAGGTGCTTACACTCGCCATGTACAAAACACTGAATTCAAGAGCAATTCCTCATGTCAGTGATTTATTACTACACTTATTCAGTGAATAACCAGGATTACAGCTCCTAAGGAAGACTGAGGTTCTTGTGCCTCTGCTGAGTGTTGCCTTGGATAATGTGAGGCTAAACTCATTAAACAAAATGATGCTGGATGAAAAGTACTTTGTGCTGCAAAGTGCTAGCAAGTTATATGGCAACATCATCTAGAGACTCCAGTCAGCATTGTGCCCAGTCATGTAGTGTCCAGCTGCTTGGAAACCCATCCTGCAGAGAGACTATAATTCCGTTGTAGACTTATATTTATAGTGGATTTTTTTTGCTTTAACCCTTGCATCAAATGGCTGATTAACATCAAACTGCCACTTCCTGGGTAGAGCCTAAATTCCTGTTGTTCTGTATGGCTGCTTTCATCCCTCCATATCCACAATGACCTTGCCTGGCAGGCTGGATGCACAAAGAGGATGACAATGACTATTTAAATTCTGTTGCAGGGCAAACAACTTAGAAGTCCTGTGTCAGTGATTTGAAGCAACTATAACTACTAAAACTTTATTTAAGATGTATTAAAAATGTGGAGTTCACAAAAGTGGGAGCTGTAACAAAAACCCCATGGACTTGCATTTGATTTAACCAAGAGAACAGTGGTAATGAAATCTATTTGAACAGCCTGTCATTGGAAAGGATGTGGCCAGCCACCTGCAGGAAGTTCACGTTCTGCTCTGATTTGCAGCTGTCAGAGGAAGACTCACTCATTACACAATCCTTCACTGTTAGAAAGTAATCTCCAGCTTCAGTAGAACCAACCATTAATATATTTCTTTGTATCAATGCTACAAACACTCTTCTGAAACACATGATGATGATCCAAGGCAAAAGGGGGATCAGATTCAGGCCAGGCTGGTCCACAACACCAAGTAAAAGCACATGGTTAGTATCAAAGATATTTTGTTTTTATGGAAAATATTGGAAGGTTTACTATGCTATCAATGCATTTCACTGCAAATGATGGCAAAATCCTCCAGAAGCAACTCTACAACCCTCCTTAACCCCTGCCTCACACCCTAGAAGGCATCTGCTACACTTCGTTAGAATAAACAAAGCCTTTCAAACAACACAGCTACAGTACTTGAGGAGAACTCAGTATTCAGAAATAGCAGCTCCAGGGTAGAGACAAGATGTCAAAATCATAAATGTCATACACTTCTGCAAGAAACGGGAACAAAACACATCAGTATCACAAAGCAGAGAGCAAAGCATGCAGGATACTCAGCACCAAGTCCTAGTCCTCCTTCAAAAAACAGAGTTGCCACAAGACTCAACAGCAGGGTCTCAGGACCCCAAGCATGCATGAAGAGGGAAAGCAACGCCTCTCTTAAGGGCTTGTTGTGTTTGGAGAAGGAATAAAGCACAAGCTGGAGTGTCATATCAACTTTTAGGTACTGTGAGCAGTAATCACTAAGTTCACCTTAAAACACATTAAAAAGTATTCCAATGCAGTGGGAAGGAAACAAAGTAAGACCATATAAAAGCTGACCCCAAGTTAATTACAAAAATCTGAGCAAACGATTTGCAGACAGTAGGATAAGGATCTTATTTGGTCATAGAGGATTACCATGAAGGGCAAAACAAAATAAAAGGACAACTGGGATTGCTTAGCTTTGTGAGAAAGCCAGCACACTGCAGCTTTCCAACCTGTGGCTGGCCAGAAGGCTGCTTCCTACCCTAACACATCCAATAACTTTACATTCCGTGTAGAGGCAGTTTTTCTTTTGTGAAAGAAGTTAAAAGGCTCATGAACAGAGTGAAATTCAGCACAATCAATACCAGTGACTGCAGGGATTTCATTTGGTGGGCAGATGTTGAGCTTGAAAAAGTCAGAGGTTGCACATGTGCAGGGCACACCTGAACTGCACCTGCACTACTCACTAATCAGTAACTACTGTAACTCACACTGACCCAGGGACAGGGGGATTACCCCCCTCTGTTCTTCAGATGTCAACTGCTTTAATTCCCATTAAACATGAGAACTTCACATTCAGACAGAAAGGGACAGAGGAAGTAAGCACAATTACTATGAAATTCTATTATTCAACAGTCCTGTTATTTCCTGTTTATTCAGGCAAGAGGTAAAAAGGAACAGCAGTTGGGGAGTTTTCAAAACAGTTCAGGAAACATAGATATGTACACAGTGTTAAAAAGACTCTGTTACTAAATTCCCTGGTATGTTTAGAACATTATTTTTGGGCTCCAGATGGAGAAAGAAACTAGTGCCAATCTGATTCAGCAAGATACGCGTTTCTCAAGTGGTCCCTTTTACTTCACTGGGCCCATTCACAAAACTAGAGTCGTGAGTGAGCCAAAGAACTCTGCTGAATTAAAGGCAAGGTAGAAAAACTGGGAACTGGAAGACTCTCTGGTGATCAAAATCTGACAGTTACCCACTAGGGAAAAATCCACAAGGTTCCTGCATAAACTGTGCTCATTTACTCCTTATATATTGCCTGTTTAACCAAACTAATGAATCTGCTGCATTACAACATTTCACACAGGTATTAAATACCTGGATACAAATTCGAGGAGATAAACTGGACCTTACTAAGTGTGCTAATGGCTAAACTCACTGGCAAAGGCATCGAGGTACATCTCTACTGCAGCCTCAACTCTCCTGCTAGCACTGACACCCACAAAGAAACTGGGCTCTGCTCTTCAGTCTGGTACATCCAAGTGGAGATTTTATGCACCACATTTAGGCAGTTAAAAAGTGTTGACCAGTTTTGGGAAAACTTCTAGATTTGGACAAATCTTTATAGAAGTTCTAATACAAGTTGAGCAAGTCCAGTTTACTTGCTGGGGTCAGAGAAGAGGGACCTGGAATCAGGAACCTGATGAAGGATGCCTTGTAAAACTGTGATGTTAAGAGAAGCTGCATGAACATGGGAAAACAAACCCAGGATAACTACTCCAGGATGAGTACAATCAGTATGGAATAATGAGCTGGTAGATAGGTTGAACAGCTTGTTTATTTATTTAACAAAAACCTTTTGTGGGAGATGTTTATCTTCCTAAGGGTAGCTTATAAAAGTAAGCAGCGTTAGCACAATGGGACAGCGAGTTGCTCCCTTCAGAGTGCTGCCCTCGCTGGTACTTAACCTCTCTCTCTCTCTCAAGAGGGCACTGTCATAGAAGCTCAGAGAAAGAACAACAGCAAATTTCCCTCCTCCTTCATAAAATCAGGATTTCACCAAATGGATGCAATTGCAGGATTTATCAGTAATCAGGTAATTCTTTAGAGAAGATACATCACGTGCTTTGTGAGTGTCAGTATCATCTTAAGTGCCCCTTTTCCCTCTTTGCTATTAACTAGTGACAGTACATAAAAGATATTCAGAGGTTGCAGTTTCGCAACAGATGAGAGGAATGTGGCTGCAAGCCTGCTAATCTTGCTCACCAGCCAGAGCAGAGGATCAGTTATGCAAGGCTGCATGTGGATTTTGACCAGATATAACAAACAGTTCCTTTCTCCTCTCTTTTCCATTTGGAACAACAAAAGTAAAGCTGTGAGCCATTTCCTATCATTTATCAGCTCACTCTGGAAACTCATTTTCTCTGCATATTTTCTGGGAAAAAAAAGATACTTTATGCAAGTGTTGCATCCTGAAATGATGCAACCAGACTTGGGTTTGCAGGGTAGTAGCACCTTTTGAGCTTCTTTTCTGAAGAATCCCACTTTGATCTAGTTCTCCTGTCACCTGCTCCCATCACTTAGTCTCCCATCCGCACCAGAGAGATTCCTAATTTGGGGAAGAAAAATCACCAAACCCTTCTTGGTGTCCAGTGGAGTCACAAGTTCAGCTCAGAGCAAACCAGGTACACCAGTGAAAGGGAACAACCATACAGTGTGAGGAACAAGAAGTCCACCCTGAGGAGCCACCATGCTTGACTCCCTGTTGAAACATCACCTACCCATGGAACCCATGTCCACAGTCAGTCCTACCATTTTGACTGAACCAAGTCCCACTACACCAAAATCTACAGAGAAGCAAAACAACGAACTCTAAACTGATAAACAATCAGGTAAGGGTCCAATTTTTATGAATAAATGAACAGCAGGAATCCTATAGCCTGCATCATTAACAAGAGGTGTTTTCCAATCACCTTCTTGGCCAAGGGAAAAAAAAATTACTGATGAGAAATTAGGCAAGCAGTCTCCTGTTACTGCTAAAATGAACTGGCATTTTGGATTTAATTACTGAAAGAAGAAAAGCACAAGATTTGTCAGCGATAGTTGCTGCAATGCACAGATGTTACTGCAATCAGTGAAGACCTTCCCAGTCAAAGGCCTGTAACACGAATCCAGCCCCTAGCACTGCTTGTCATTGTCTCCACTTGCCTCTACTCCCTCCCTTTGTAACACTAACCAGCCCTTTCTATGTTTTGCTTCAGCTGCTTTTCACAGCAGCCAAGGCAGAAGCATCATGTTCCAGCAGCCCCTTCCAACACCCATTGCTCAAAGCACAGAATGAAGATTTGCTCCCCTGTAGATCCATTACCTGGTAAAAACGCCCTGCAAACAAGGAATGTGGAGTTCATCTGAGCCCAGCTCATCCTCTGCTTTCCTACCTCCACCAGCACACTCTGATTGTGTAATCCTATTTCTCTCTCCAGGAAGCTGCATTGCAGCAATAGCTGTGGAGCAAAAAACAAGGCTGGCTTTATACTGGAGCTGAGAGGGGAGAACACGACAGTGAATGGCAGCTTAATCCATACTGGGTAAATCCCATCCCTCACACCTGCAGCACAGTCCATACAGGTAAACCCCATCCCTCACACCTGCAGCACAGTCCATACAGGTAAATCCCATCCCTCATGCCTGCAGCTTAATCCATACTGGGTAAATCCCATCCCTCACACCTGCAGCACAGTCCATACAGGTAAATCCCATCCCTCACAGCGGCAGCATGGTCCATATTGGGTAAATCCCATCCCTCACACCTGCAGCACAGTCCATAAAGGTAAATCTCATCCCTCACACCCGCCATGGGGGCCCATCAGTGTCAGTGTGCTCAGCTTTGCCTGAAGTGATGCAGCTGCTAAGGATGGAGAAGTCATGGTTTGTAGCCTGTCCACAGCACCCTGTGGCAGGATTACCCTCTGGCCTGTTGCCATGAAGCATCAGGCCTGAAATCTGTCCAGAGCAGTTTGGTTTGGTTTCTAACAGCTTTTCTACCTGTCATGTTCTCTAATTCCCACCAAGGCAATCATTTATATAATCAGATATATACAGTGAAAGCTGTTAAAAAAACTTCAATACAAACTTACTACCTCAATCCTGCTCCCAGTGTCCTAATTTTTTTTGGTGAACACCACAACATCAATATGAAGCAAGCACCTTGCAAAAAATGTGTCATTTGTGACAGATGTGGAAAGAGAGTTAACAGAGAAGAACAAGATGGCTGGTTCCCATTATTTGAGAAGGAATCTGACAGACAAATTGGGAGGAAACATAATACAAACAGAAAATATTATTGCTATTAGATTACACCAAGTTTATTTAAAATACTTAATTTCCATGATATTTATGTTACTTAAGCACATTTCTGCAGTATTGCCAGACCAATTAAAACATATGAGTTGATTTCAGTTGTGTTTGCTGTCAAGAGATGCTGCCAAGAACCTCCGCAAACTTCATCTTCCACTAAAAGAGGAAGCCAAAATTGGCATGCTGTGGTGATGTTCAAAGTCATTAATCAAGAATGAGCTTGATGAGTTACAAATACAAATGAACGATATTGTTCTTTCCTTTCCTTGCAAACTAATATTTTTCTCCTGTTTTCCTCAGTGGCTTCTGAAGCCTGTATTCTTCCACTACCTCCTTCAGAAAGGAAAAGGCCTGGAAGGGCAAGAGGTAACATCTCTTGTGAAAAAAAAATCTGTAGGGCTGCTCATTTGCTGGGGAGGAAAGAGGAAGAGGTGATTTAATATCGAGAGTAGAGGCAACAAAGCCAGCATGAAATCAGCCAGCACTGGGGAAGAGATTTCCATGAGGAACTTGCTGCCCTGTGCTTTGCCCCGTGCAAGGCTTACAGATGGATCTGGATGCTTTAAAATTGAGCCAAACATCAAAAATAGGACATCACGGAAACATCATCACTAATTTATGTATTTTCCCAACACCCACTGTTCTGTTCTGTGAGAAACCAGTGGTGAACAAAGGTTACAAGGGGAGGGAAAAAAAAAAGCCCTTAATAAAAACCAATACCCCAACAAACAACTAGAAAGAAAACCTCGTGCTGGCAATCCACACTCTTGGGTAACACTTTTTTACGTGTTTCCTGTAAACATTCCACCCACAGTACTCCAGGCTGAGATGTCCACTGACACCATGGGCAGGGCAGCACCTCTCCCACTGCTTCCCTCAGTTCACCCCATCCCCCTGCCAGCTTCCCTTTCCACACGAGCAGCTCCTTCACCCAGCAGGACAGTGGATGTTCTGCCGTGCCTCCTGCAGAGCTATAATGGTCTTCCAGGCAGAAGCATCTGTTTTTAGAGCTGACAGGTAGGACTAAGAGCTCTTAAAACAGATCTGAGACACCATAAACACAAGGGCTGGCAAGCTGTGTGGGAAGAGCAGTGGAAATGGAGAGCCCATCACACTGACACTGTGGGCAGGCTGAAAGGCTCCAGGAGAGGAAATCTGGTGCTCGTGACAGGCAGATGGCAGAAGAGATGAAAGGAAATCCGGGAGAGACGCGCTGATCCCGACTCCAGGAACATCCCTGCTCCCCAGCACGGCCCATACAGCTGGGACAGCAACACGGTCTGTGGGGAACAGACTCTGACACGGGAACCTGAATCCAAACCTCTCCACTGGCCCAGCAAAAAGCACCCTAAGGGAGTCAGCACAGAACACAAATGCACTATAAACCAAAGGAGTGGTTTCTCCCACAAAAGCAGCCCCCTCCTGAGGCAAAGGAACAGCTTTCTGCTTGGGAAGACATCTCAGGGATGCACTCCCAGAACAGTCACCTTCGCATGGGTTCTCAGCAGCTGCCCACACCTTGGAAAAGGCACGTTGCCATATCCCAAGCAGGCCAGGATTAAACTGGATTAGTGTATTCCAGCAGGTGCCAGGTAAGAACTGTCCAATTTCTTTGGGCAATTTTTTCGGTTATCCAGCCAATTTTCAAGGTACTTGAACTATGCCAGGTTTCAAACTTCAGGCATTTTGAGGACATTGCAAAAAATTCCTAAGTAAAACAGAATTATATATAGGTACAACAGCTGCAAAGCAATGTATTTTCATTTGTAAAATTAAAACTGAACTTTGTTTGGAGACAGCAAAGGAAATTCCTTCTGCAATAAGGAATATTTTAAAGTGTTTGAGATAAGGGAAAGCTGGAGACAGGTTTAGAAGTTTTTTGTGCTCTCAGAATTACAGCTACACAGCTAAAGCAGTAAGTTTGGCACTTCATCCTGTCACCTGGAGTGTATTTGAGACATACTTTTAATATGAATTCTTTAGCAAGCTGCAGTACATCCCCCAGAAACACCAGAATTAGATGTTAGTGTTTAAACTGCCAAGTTTCACAAGAGTCACAAGAAGATAAACACTACCTGCCAACGCCAAGTTGCATTTCAGGAAAATCACAAAATCTGAATGGGAAAGCCACCAAGTCTGAAGCTTCATTGCCTTTAAAGTGCCTTGCACCTTGCCACAGAAGTTATATAGTACACTGCTTTTCAGCCAGAGCCCCCAGGAGGAGTTTGATACAATAGGAGCACTCATCTACCCAAATACCTTATTTCCTGCATAAAAACTGAGAGAGGTTCACTGAAATAATGGCAGAAGACATTACAAAGGGGAATTGGTTAAGTGTGAAAAATGAAATTCACATTTCTTCAAGCTGGCAGCATTCACTTACTAAAGGCAGCACTTTTAATTGAGTGACTTCAGTGCTTTCTCACATCACCCAGGACAGCACAGCTTTATCATTTTATAAAAGTTAAATTCATCACTAGGGTAGACCTGTGTCCTGGACACTGCAGGTGCCCAACCCTATCCCTTCACAAAGGCACTTAGTGAGATCAGCTCCTTGCTGGTGCCATAAAATAATTCCATGACTGTCCAGCCCTTGCTAGGACATGCATCCATTTCCTCAGCAGAATTTACAGCTGGAGAAGCTGTCACACACAAAATGCAAAATACTCCAAATTCAGAAACTAGGAAAAGAGAACCAAAATTTCACGTGGCAAAAAGTGGGATTTCTTTTCAAAAAGAAAACCATACCCTCTGAAATGATTCTCCCTGCTGCATGCAGATGTACCTCCGCTGGACAGCAAGGGAGACAACCTTCTTTCTCCAGACAGCCAAGAGCTGCAACACATAAGCAAGGTTCCTACCTCATCCTTCTGCTGAATTTCTAGTACGGGGTAAATATGGAAAATGAAGAGTAAAATATTTTGTGAAAGACAAACAATCTAATACCAGGATGAAGTACAGAACCCTACTCCCACAGATCAGAAGAGAGCCTGAAAGCCCCAGAAATAGTTTATAACAATATTCTCTGTTTTAGACACTTTGCATGCTTTGGAAAACCCCCAGAATACTGTTATTTTTGCACAAACACCATATGGCTAAGAAAATATCACTGTCTCTGTTTTCCTGGACCATAGCTGTCATTTCAGGCAACAGGACCATGATCTGATAAAACAGATCACAACATTCAGAAAACCAAGAGGGGACAGAGGTGGTTTTCAAGCCACAGAACAGTGGCTGGGAGAATTATCTACTTTTAGTTGGTAGCAGCTCTGACCCTTAAGGCAACCTCTCCTGTACATAAAGAAAAGAAATTTGAAAGCAGATCCATCTGCAAAAAGAATAGAGTGTTTTCATCCTCTGATAAGATAAATCCATTACATAACTTTTAAAGCATATCCCTCCTTCCACAGGCGATGGGCCCACAGCGATAATTATCTGTGTGGTGGATTCTTGGTCCTTAAGCTTCAGTGCTCCTGATGTGTCATTTTTGCATTACTTACCTGTACTTTCCCAGCTCCCTACACGTCAGCAGCAGCTGCTTTCCTTCTGATGGAACCCAGCTCTTTTATGTTACTTACTCTTTCAAATGGGATAAGACTATTTGATTCAGACTTATCACTATGCCTGAAAAACTCTTACGAGCTTAAAAAAAACTGTGAAAGAAGAACAGGCACTGCTGGAAAAGCCTGCTTGAACAAAAGTTGTGCACACAGATAGACAAGCTGCTACATACAAGCAGGAATAAAAACGTATTTGAAAACAATAATGATGAGAAAAGCCTTACATGAAATCTGAGAATTACTCAAGATCTATTCCTTTGTCCTACTTGCTCCCTCTTACAAAGGCAAAGCCAAGAGCAAAGGAGATTCATCCAAGTTCAAAGAGTCCCCATTTGATTTCAAGTTTCTGCTATACAGCCAATCCAATAAGATTTAAAGATACAACTGGGTTGTACCTTTACAACAGAGATACAACAGTGTGTGCTACCCCGTTCATATAGCACATACACATGGTGCCACTAACAGCCCTCTTTTCTGAGACACTTCCACAAGCTGTTTTCATTTGGGTAAGAAAGGAAGGGAATTTAATTTGTACTTGAAACCGATAAAAAATTTTAACAGTGTTTCTGGAATGGACTCTCAATCCTAGAAGTCATGAAACAAAGCTCGGAAGCCAAGAAGCAAATCCAATTTGCCTTAGACCAGCTGTGAACTCTTCCCAATCCTGTGAACCCTAATAATCCCTGAATGTATGAGGCTAAGCAGTAGTAGAGGTACATCACAACATCACCTGAGCTGTTTTAATTCAGACCCAACACTCAGAGCACAAACCCAGAGGAAGACTCTGCACCTCCAAGAGCAGGAGTGGTGCCTGTGCAGCTGCACCTGCATACACAGGCAGCTACAGCTGGGCTGCCCATTGCACCTGTAGGGAGGCATTGGATAAACTGCTCTCAAACTTGGTTATTAAGCACCACACCACCCAGACAGGGCAAGGGCAACCACCTGGAGATGCCCAAGCTGCTGGCAGGGGCAGCAAGAGCTGGTTTGAATGCATGTACACGTGGCTGGCAAGCATCTGAATTGCTCCCCGTTTCTGAAGAAATCCAGATCAGGATGTTCTCCTTTCCCAATGACAGCACAGCTACCAGCAGGACACCTACTGATTTGCTTGGTGTTTATTTGCGTGCTGTGCTTGCTTACTGCCTCTGGGGATAAATATCCAATTTTATCCATTTATTTGAGTTTACTTTGTATCTGGATGCACAAGACACCTCACTGTACAGTATGCCTCCGAGGCTGTCATTCCTCAGAAGACTAAAGGCCTAATGAAAGACTAATAAAACAGTTTTATTGCATTTTTCCACATGTATTTTACAAGTGGTCAGCTTGTCTAATAACACCGCACTGACTCAGGTCTCCATTTATCTGCAGATGTCTGAATCACTGTCCCCTGCACTCGAGATTGTCCAGGAGGAACCACACACACAGACTGCAGACACAGAAGACCTGAAAACAGATTCTCAGTCCAAAAGGCTACCCAGCATGTAACTTGCAATAACAGCTTTCTTTCCCCTGTATCTCTGTCAGCTTCCCTATCTGTACAGTCAGACCATGATGTTTGAGGAATGCTTTAAACACTAAGGATGAGAAACAAAAAATCCAGATATTACCCTTCTTTACATATGTTGTGCATACATATGGTGAGCTGTGACCCAGCATTTAAATCACTGACCTCCAAGTCTGCACTTGTAACTCCAGTCAGAGAAGACAAACTGCCCCCCAGACACAATTTGCCCAATACTCACACTACAGAAAAAACAATTACAATAAAAAACCAAAGCAACAAGAACTGAAAAATTGCCAATTCAATTTATAACATAATAACCAGATTATAACAGGATTCAGTAGGTAATTCCCTTACTGGAGAGCTTCCAGAAGATAACCCTACTATTACTCTCCTTTTATACCAGTTGGCTTTCAATCTTTACCAAATTCCTTGCTTCAAACTGTAAGAGCAAAGACCCTTTTAAGAGCCCGTACCCATCAAATGTGCCTTTGAACTGCAGGGCAAAATCCAGTATTTGTAAGCCTGAACATTCATTACTGATTACAAAATTACTTGGAAATCTCCCACAATAGTTCAGTTTCTTTGCAAATCATTCTCTTCTCTGTTTCATAAATGGAGAGATGGAGAATCACAGAGGCAAAAGCCAAGCTAGGCAAAGGCAAAGCTCTGGCTGAACAGCTCCGCGCTACTTTAAGCACACATGACGGTACGGGAAGTGATGCTAAGGATGTATCAAACCGAAGCAGGAGGTATTGGCTTGGGTTTTGCATCACCAGCACGAGCCGGAGAACAGGAAACTGAAAAGCCCAGCTGAACCTCAGCTGAAGTGCAGCACCAGGCCTCCCCTAACACCATTACTCAGCTGCCTGCAACACCTCAGCCAGGGGAGCCCTCCACGCAAAGCCGATGCCGTTCTCCCCGCCGTACGCAGCTGTTTTCTCACGGGTTTTGTGCCCTCGCGTTCCCTTTTCCCCCCTTTTCTCGCCGCAGGTCCGTGCCGGGGCCCACGCGCCCGTCGGGGGTGCCGCTGCCGGGGCAGAGCATCCCAAACNGGGGAACAACCAACCCTCGGGCGCCCCGCGGTCCCCAGGGTCCATGGGGACGGCGCCGGGTCCAGCCCCAGGCTCAGGTCCGGCAGGGCAGGGCAGGGCACGGCCGGGCCCCCCGAGCCGGCAGGACGGCAGCAGCCCCCGCGACCCCCG
>VWZW01000180.1:248527-263971 GCA_013397115.1 Edolisoma coerulescens
CGGGGACAGGGGCTGCCCGCCCTCCTCTCCGCCTGCCCCGCGGCCCCCAGCTCCGTGGGCCACCGCGCACCCTCGACAAGGGCAGCGGAGCCTGTGTCCTCCATCCATCGCGCATCCGCGATAAGCGCAGCGGAGCATCTTTCCTAACCGCGGTGGGAATCCGTGCCTGCGCTGTTGCAGCTCCACGAAGACCCAGTGTCCTTTCCTTATTGTCTCGTATTTACCTGCTGCCACTTGGGACATACTTAATTTAGCAAAGGCAGCTACTGGGAAAGTGATTTGATCTTCTAACTCTGATTAGAAATTCAAATTAAACCTAGTATGATGTCAAACTCCAAATTTAAAACCCAAATCTTCACCAAACATCTAAGCCTGACTTAGACAAAACACGTTTTTGTTGTAGACAGTAGTGGATTGAAGCAGCTCAATCCCATAACGAGCCCTTCTGCTCAGTTGCTGCTTGGTTCAGCAGTGTGGTATTTGGAGATACAATGCCGCCCTTGAAATTCCAACCCAATAATAATTATTATGTATCTCATCCACAACAGAACCCATGGCAAGCATGTTGAACCCTGCCTGAACTCTCATCTTACAGAATTCCATGTCTCTTGGTTTTCTTCAAAACCTGTCTACAAAAGGCCAACAAGCGCTTCTGAAATGTACACCTCCCTCCCCTCTCCCGAGAGCAGCACACAGGCACCCTCTCCCTTCCAGGTGACTTCAGAGAACTCCTGCACTGGGATCCATAAGGGATGAATACTCAGTCACAAGAGAGGGGAGCTGTCAGACTCTGCTCAGCCCCCAATTATGTCCATTGAAGGCTCCAGGAGTATCCTGGAGCAGATATTGTGGCAGAGCAGCTGAAGGCCACTGGACAGGAGAGACAGAGAGGGCACAAGGAAGACAGGAACGCTGCGGGCCCTGAGTGGCCAGAGCTGTTCTTTTGTGCTGCAACACCATCAATTTGCAGATGGTGTTACAGGACCCTTCTGTCCCTGCACACACCACTCGAGGCTAGGCCATCTACGCCTCCTCATTTCCACTTACCCTGCCCAGACCTCTTATGTCGGTCAGTTTATTACAGTAAGAAAGATTTAATGGTCCAAAATCACAAGGGAGGCATCAGTTTAGCCATTCAGATGGCAGTAAGCCATCTGTATCATAAAGGACAAGGAAGCACTAGAACAGATTACTGGGAGAAATACAGGATCTCTATGATGAGAGCCTTTGATAAGAAGCAAGATAAACACTCATCAAGATTCTCAGATGAATATGATTCTGCTTTGAGAGGAATACGGAGCAGATAATTTCTTGTGTCCCTTCTGATCATTCTATAATGTAAACCTGCTACTGATATCCCATAGAATAAGAACTGAGCAGGGCCATTACAGAGCAGTAAACTTTACTTTTTTCATGCTATCTTCTGTCCAACTCCCTGTTAGCTTTCTTGCCTAACTTATTACATGTATTTTTACTCAACTTTTGAGGCAGGAGTTATGTTACTTCTAATTATTATTAACATCTTATGTATCACCATCTGATGAGTATTCATTTCCTTTGAATATTTGCTCAAGAAGCTTAGAGAATACACTCACCTTGCTAGCAAGCTAGGGAATGTTCCTCTGCATCTCTTCTTGCTCACACCAGTGGGGCTGGCCTGGGCAATGTGTAACCAAACACACACACACATATATATGTAGATATTTTGTTACTGACTTTAAGTGCGGGTATTGTTAAAGAAATTCCATGTGCCATCTGCTGGGAGAAACTTTCTCTGAGGCAACGTGCTGTACTGACACAGCTGACTGCACTGCTGGCAGCATAAAGAGGTGGTTTTTTTCTCAAGAGGAATCTTTATTCTGTTAATGCACCAACTTCCAGCACAGATGCAAAGGACACACAAAAAGTCAGGGTCAGGATGAGTGGAACAACAGCAGGATGAAGTCTGTCAGAGAACACAAAGCTCTGGACCTATGTCAGAGCATGACAGCCTGGCAGCAAGAAATAGCTCATTTTCAAATCCTCCCTCTTCACTTGAGCCTCCAAAGTGTTCAGGTTACAAACATCATGATCAGACTCAGAGATGAACTGCATTTTAAAGACAAGTTGCTAAGCATTAAGTGAATAATTCTCAATTTACTTGCAGATTGAAAAATCTCTACAAGCTTATGAGACAGGCAGCTATCCTTGCCATGCCAGAACAAGCAGACAGGAATTCAGCACCCACTTTTCAGAAGCAGTCTTCAGTTTCCTGTACCCAACACTCAGCACCAATAACTGTCTTTAAAATCATCAGCAGCTTTTGGCTTTCACACTCCCGGCAGTCTGACTCCAGGTAACCTGGTCTCAGGCACAGGACTGAGGCAAATCAGCTTTGCTAACGCACCCTGCACTGCCATGTGTGTTGAGAGCACAGTTACACGTAATTCCAAAACGGACCTGGATATCCACTGCCATCAAAATAGTTGGTCTGCTCTCTCTTTATACCCCCAGCAACAGATCCCCACTGATGGCCCTGACTGGATCACAGGAGTCAGCTGGATTACGTCTCATTGATCCAACGAAAAAGTACACTTGCAATTAGGTTTCCTTGGAATCAAAACCATCAGAATTCAGATTGCAAAACTGCTATAACCAACACTATGGAAGGGGGAAATATACAAATGGAACATAAAATAAGCTCAGTAAGTAGAAATCTCAGACATACAAAATTATTTCTCCAAGTTTTAAGATGTTGTCTTAACAAAGCAAACACAACAAAACCCAGAAATGAAACTGCCAGGGACAAAGCCCTTAATTCTCTGGTGAAAACAGAAAAGGACTAGAACTAGAGGTGGATGTAGAACTCCACAAATGGCCGAGTTAATGAACAATCTCACAATAGTTATCTGCTATAAAACCTTGAGATCCAATTTAAGTCCTCATCTTCTAAGGAATGAGAAGTCCCTACCACACACACACAAAGTACATCCACTTTTTCCTAGAACGGTTTCTGAAAACCCCAAACTGCTGGAGGCAGCCTCCTAAAGCTACTGTCAAAAAGTAGGCAATTAAACACCACCATCTTTTCAGTATTATTTCCACTGTAACTTCATCTGCAAGTCTAGGTGAGAAGTGCAGAACCACACATGCAACCTAAACTGTTACTCCAAAATATAATATTGTTAAACTAGAAAGGAACAGGGTGTTGAACAAACTGTAAAATGTTTTGACTCAAAGTGTTGTACAGCAGATGGAGCTACAAGGATGGCCTACAAATAGCCACCTACACTTGAGAACACCCAGCAATGATAAATATACAGAATCTATCCCATCAAGGGAGTGTCTTCAACTTTTTTCTACTGCAAAATGACACACAGATGTTCACAACAAAGCAACCCTCAAAGTTCCACATCAACAAAGATTTAACAGAAATAAATGCAATTAGTTTGCAATGCTTATTTGGATGTCACATAAAAGTTCAAGTTCTTCTCCAGACCAGTATCTATAATCATGTCACCTTTGCTTCTCTTAGAGAGACAAAAGCAGGACAGGGATGGGGACTGAGAAACGGCATTTGTTGTTTCACCAATGGCAGTGACAAAAGTGACAATCAGTTTGCTTCGAACCAGATTCCTCCTGGAAGACCATGTGTCTATCTATTACCATATTTCCCAAGAAAATTTGGACACTCCTCCCTTTTATCAGAACTAAGTGCACTGCAAGGGCTCCACAGGTTCCCCTTCACCTCCTCTATGTTCCTCTCTCCAGTAAATGATCCATCTGGATGACCACTGGATTTGCCAACCAGATCCAGAAATGCTCCCAACTGCCTGATGACTTTATTTAGCAAAAGAGAAAGTCAGTTTTCCAAATGAAAACTTTCCAACTTAATCTCCACAGCCAAGTAGAAATATTCCTAAGTTTTAAATTAAGTGCCTATTTTCCCTTCCTTCACAGAAATGAAGGACTTGCAGGTGAGTTTCTGTTGATAAATCCAAAGACTTTGAGAAATCCTGTGCGAGAAAAAAATCTTCTCCAACTGCACACACTATTTCACATCAGCTCAAATTGATTTCTTGCTACAGCCTTCAAAAAATCACTACTGAAATAAGCATTCAAAAATAGTTGAATCTACCAAAGCTAATAACATTACATAACAAACCAATGAACACTAGTTTGGGAATCTTTGGAATACAATACAGTTTTTTATCTTTGAAGTTCAAATGAGGGTTCTGAGAGAGAAGTTTTGTATTAATCTAGGCAGATGTATGCTAACATAATGTAATTTTTACTTTGACTCTACTCACAGGGAATGGCCATCATCATCTAATAACCTTTCATCCCATTACAGAACACAAAAAATAGGTCTTCACACACATCAGCAGGTTATGAAATAACTGACCTACACCAAATTTAAAACAGGCTTTCAAGAAGTCAATCAGATGCTTCTAATGAATGTCTGCACACTCCCACAAGTCCCAGGCTGGAACAGCTCCATCACTGACACTCTCCTAGTGCTGAGGAATCCAGTGGGCACAAGGATTTCCATGGCAGTGTACATATGGCAAAGTGATATAAACACAACAGTGCATGTAGTATTTATTAAAGTATGAGCAGATTTTTGGCTTCATTAATAATACAGGAGAGATTTAATAAATACATTTTACATTAATCCAAATTGAGGCCCCCTTTTGTGAGGACAACACATTCTCGGCCACCTTCCTCCCACCATCCTCACAAGTATTTGCTGACGGTAGATTTCCAAATATTTCAAGAGCTGTAACATCTCACTTCATGTGGTACTTTCTCACCCTCAACCTGCCTAGGACAGAATAGCTTAAAATTCCTGCAGGACAATATAGGGTTGACCTCCTATACTCCAAAACCTCTGTGGAGTATTTTTAGAGGCTCAAACAAAATGTATCTTGTCTCCTTTCAGTTCAGACAGTGGCCCTAAACTAGAGTGATTTAGACAGGACAAACTGAGAATTAAGGACCAAGTTTCATAAGCAAATTGCTTAAGGAAAATTTCATTCATGACAAACAAGTCTTGTCCAGAACACTGTTTCACAAGTGTCCATAAATACAAATAATGTGGAACTGGGATGAGACTGAGAAGTGTCCATGTTCTGTAAACTAAAAAGGGAAATGCACAACATCTGCAAATCAGCCACATGGAAAAGGTTAAATTCTTCTTTGCCAGACTCTAAAACTGAAGTCAGCAATCCCAAAGAGCAAGTCACCATGTCACTGCCACTGTCTGGCATCCAGCAGGTACTCGGAAACACCAAACAAATCACGTCCAAGTGCACAAGTCCAAGAAACCAAGTGCCAAAACCAAAAAAGTAAAGCAAAACTGCATTGCAATACTTTCTGAGAGCACAATTCCACCAGGAAGATGCTTTTCTTGGGATGAAAATCCTTATCTTAACAGAACGAAATAGCCCTGCTCCTTAGGTAAAGATCTTCTATTTTCTCGTGGGCCTGTCACGTTAGGTGTTCAGCCATGATCTTCCACAATTCCTGTAGGAGCAGAAAGAATACAGGTATTTTCTCACATCGGTAGGTTGCAATTATGAAAAAGTTCAACGTGCTCACTGTAAGACAAGTTTTAAGACATACCCTATACTTCCACCTATAGATGGTATCCATCCATGGATGGATACCAAATCCATCTACGTAATCTTCTGGAACAACTACCAAATTATCTTTGAAACAGAGCAATATAGCTGATTGCTTCATTCTTGTAGCATGATTTTTAAGAAAATGTACAGTTAGTACAAAAAAACTTCTTTTAAAATAGTTTGAAATTAGCTTAGTTGGTCAGAGCATGGTGCTAATAATGCCAAGGTTGTGGGCTCAATCCCCGTGTGGGGCCATTCACTTAAGAGCTGGATTCAATGATCCTTGTGGGTCCCTTCCAACTCAGAATATTCTGTGATTTCGCTGATCTGCATGATCTTCTGCAGTATTTTGTCTGACAATCCTGCTCTTTTTCTTAGCCTGTGTTGACAAATGGTTTCAATAATGCTGGTAAAAAAAAACAGCTGAAGAAATAATTTACTGAGGAATCAAAGTCTCCCAAATGCACAACTTATATAAACACCCCCCTTCTCAATCTTATAGACAACAAGGATGAAAATTCCTTAATCACTTAATTTCTTTAGAATATATTAATACACGCTTTGTCTGCTCCACAAAGGATAATTAAGCAGACTATCACATACTCTTCACCATGACATCTTTCAATTGTGGCAACAGACTTAATGATAAATAAAAACAGGCATTGTAAAAATGCATAGATTTCAAGGATCAGCAGCCTTCCTCAAAGTAGCCAGGGAATGAGTTTACATATCTAGGTATAATCCAGGTCACTTTTGTGTACTTGTAAAACATTTAAACAAGTTTTAGACACGTTTTATGCCTGAAGGTATCAGCATTAAGTAAAATAAATCAAACTGATGAAGTAACCGTGGCCCCTGTCATCTCACTATGCAGACACACAGCAATAGTTGACTACAGCAACATAATTTCTTGGTACCAGATTTGCAATCCTGTACAATATTTGAAAGTTGTAAAATATCAGTTAGATTGGATTGTTCTAGAAGTCAGCAAGCTGTTAGCTACCCTGTATAACATTCCTAAGGGCAGATATTTGGAAAAAAATGGAGTAAGAGAACCATAAGTGCTTGAGAAATATTATATCTGGATGTTTCTCAATAACAGGAGTGTAGAGCTAATTGACTTCTTCATGGATATTAGAACATTATTTCCTGAACTCTGAACTGGGAAAGGAATTACTAAAACTGTGAAATGAAAGCTTTCCTACAAGAAAAAAAAATGAGAAGAGATATTGAACATTTTCCAGTTCAATCACAAAAATGGCATTTTACAAAGTAAAAGTCTCTTATCCTTGGAGGAACTGAGTGCAATCTCAGCCACTCTGCTGCTGGTGATAGAAAATCAACTCTGTCCTAGCCAAAACCAGGACATGTCAATCTAGTACAGATTATATAAGCATGAACATGGATCCTTTTAAATCAAAAAAGTTAAACGGAAATAAAAGATAATGTTTATTTTCCTGTTCTGACTTCATGTTACATAAACAGCTGATAACTAATTTGAGATGATTAGCCTGACATATTACATTTATTTTCATGAATGCCGCTTACCAACTGCTCAATTCGCTCATAAACAAGGAACTGGCAGAAATCAAGCTTAATGGGCTCCACTGTATATTTCATTTTTCCATCTTGGAGGTTCTCCAAATCATTTAGAGTATTTCTAAAGTGACTGTAGGCTTCACATGTAACGTCCATATGTCTTAAGGTGAAGTTCAGCCTGGCAAAAGAATATTTCATTTAGAACATCTCTCCTATACTGGCATCTTAAATAGGTGTGTAACTTCCCTCAGCTAATGAAAAAATGGGTGATCTCAGCATAATTAACTCCCAACAGCCAAAAAAATGTACACCCCCCACTCCTGAAAAGCAGAAAAGATGTTATGTCAGCGTCAATACACAATAACTCTTGAATGAATCTTTCCATTAATTTTAAGGCACTTTGCCACAACAGAATCATTGGCTTGGCTTCCTGGACAAACACCTGGCAACAACCCAGAGGAAGAGTCATTGCTTACATATCTCCAGAGATTTAAGCAAAGCCTATTTGTGTATCAGCTTATGAATGGAATCCAATGTACAACTACTTAAAAACATTCAGTGATCCCTTGAGAGCAAACAAGAGAAACTGTTCTAGAGTTGCTCAAGCTGGGAAATACGAATCCTAATTCTAAGACACTTCGTTCCACTCTGTGACATCAAAAATATATAGCAAATGTTGTCAGGCATTATAGAATACATCAATCTAGCCAACTATTTATCCTTATTTGCACAGAGGTTATCTCAGGTGAGGCAAGGGTAGGACAACAAAAGGCAAACTCTTGTGAAACTCAAATTCTGAACTGATAAAAATTGAGCATGTAGAAAAAAACCACTTGTCCTGAGCATATACTGCAGCCTGTGATCAACTGATACAATGAACATCAGAAGCCAACCTTTAATTAAAACACAAAAATTTTTAGTGCTTTTTATATGAAGTTCTTGGTAATACTCACCTCTTTTCTAGTGCTAAGTAAACTGTGCAAGAATTTCTCAAGTTGTGTGTGATTCTATACAGAGTTCTGAACAAGGCATCTGTCAGGTCATCATCATAGAACACTATAAAAAACAAGATTAAGAGTTTACATATAATTAAGGATATAATTTAACTAAGTCTCCGTTATGAAACAACAACAGGCCTTAGTTTGATTACTCTAATCAAACAAGTCACTATTTTATCTAAGTGCAAAGTACATTTTTACTGGCAACAATTGACCCTGTAAAAGTATCCACTGCTGCTCTTTATGTCAGGCTTTCTTTAAGCTTTCTCTCATCAGAATGGGAATCACTTGTCAGACAATTTACAAGCTTTAACAAGAATCCTCTCAGTCTGGAAATAATCTTACTATAAAGCTAAAAAACTCCCATGATATCAGAGAGTATAGAGCCTTTTTTCTTACAAAAACCCAAACCACGCCATAATTAATTTACCCTTATAACCAGATCTGTTTTGAAGGCAGTCTTGCAACTCCTTTCAGTATCTAACTAAAACCAATTCTCCTTTATCTATAGCTCAAAACAACAATGGTTTTCCTATACAGATAAGCTAGCCTGCCATTTTGAAATCCTTCACTTAAGCAAGAAAAAAAGCAGAAGAGTGATATCCAAAGGCATAGATTCCATGGGAAAGTGCAGCATCTGGAACTGTTATTCACATTACAGAAAATCTTAGTCTAGTGACCTATTTATCATTATTTGCACAGAAGTCATGTAATGCAAGACAATGACAGGACAACACAACTCTTCTGATTCATCAGATACTTGTGATTGTGCTGAGCAATTTATTTAGTCACAAAGAATTAACACACCAAAGAAAAGGAAGAGCTAGACGCTTGCAACATCTGTTCTCCCATTGCTAATTCAGACTGTAAATAAAAGTGTTTAGAGAAGAAAAATACAGGCAGGAACACTTATGGCAGAGCTTTGGCAAATTAGGTAAGGATCTGACCTACTAGATTTTAAAAACAAATTAGGTATGTTGAAATTATTACTCATAATGCTCGAGTGTTTGATTTAAAAGCTTACTGTTTATATTTTCCTACCATCAGCTGCCATTATCACAGAAGAGTGATCAAGCAAATCAGCAATCTCTTCTTCAGACCAGCTATAAGGAGCTTCGGGATCTGTAAGAAAGAATATGGCTTTGGTGTACATGATTAAATGTCTCAAATGACTGGAGAAAACGAACTTCTTAGTTCCTGTGGGCATCTGCTACTCCATAAACAGAGCACACCACCAAAGGGACATCAAAACCTTCCTCTGTTCATTCTCTGAAGTTCCCTCAGTCCTCTGCTTTCTCTGTGTTGTCCAACCCTCCCAAGGCTGACTGACAAGTAAAAGTTTTCTTTCACTTCACAATTCACAACCCTGTAGCAAGATCATAGCTTTAAATACATTTAAAGCATACTTTAAATATATATTTCACCTTTAAACAAAACCCCAGACATATCTTTATGTAAGTTTTGACTAATTTTCCTATTTTATCGTGCTTTTTAAAATTTACTCTTCATTAGAAGAATCTTTATTTGAAAGCCTAATAAACATAAAACCTTTTCAACTGGCAGTATCAAATATTATCATTAACCAGAATTATTTTTGAGGCCCAAGAGAGGCTTTCGAATACGTAACACCAGACACCAAACCCTGTCTAAAAGGACCCATTATAAGCACCTACCAGTGCAGAATTTATCTTTCAGCCAATCCAGTTCTTTCACTTTAACTTCCCCTCCTGTGGGTGAAGAAAAATCACATCAGTCACAAATGGCCCTGCAGACAGCACCTGAGCTAAAGTGAAGAGTCAAAGTCTGACCATACAGCACTTACCTCCTGGCTCCATCAGGTGTTTGTTCAATGCAACATTTTGCTCACACATGGCCAGAAGATCTTCACCAACATCTGGAAAAGAAGTGATAATGATATTAAAAATAAGAATATTTTGTATGGGCCATGTATGCCTCTCGCACTAATACTCCAAGTTTCCAAGCCCACAAGATAAAGGAAAATTCAGAGCAACTCTGTCCACTGATGCCTGTTTCCCTAGTATCCTTCCTTTTGTCTTTCAGTGCTAAGCCCTGAGCAATCCCTGAAGAAAGAAGTTAGATCCCTACACTAGCTATTTTAATCTGGACACCCCATCTCAAGTTCACTGCAACATCTCTTGCTTTTAAACTCTTGAGCTTTCTCAGCCCCTACAGAAAGTTCCTGTTATTTTTCAGTAAATAACACAACTTGATAAACATTAATAAAAAATGATTAACTATAACTGAACAGACGAATCTGAAAATACCAGGATGAAAGCACTGCTTTGGGAAGTTTCATGAAAATATTTAACTAGAAATAACTGCCTTACCTGTGCAATAAACTCTCTTGGCAACTGTTCCCATGATAATGCTGGTAATCCCAGTGCCACCTCCAAGCTCCAGCACTGAGCAACACCTGAACGTGTCCCTTTTAAAGAGAATGTAATCAGCCAGAAGGAAGGCAGCACGCCAGACCTGGGGACAAGGGAAGCAGCTGAAACTCAGGCAGTTCTGAAGCCCATTCCATGAAAACCAAGATACTACAAGGCAGAACACGTACTTGTTTACCAACGTCTTCTAAGGGGGTTGCCATAGTGTGTTCTGTGGAAACGAGAGTAGAGCAGAAATAATTATCTCAAAATTGTTCAAATCAATTTCCACAGTGGCAAGTTTGAAAATAAGGTTATGCTTCTCTTTCAAATATAGAATCGAAGACTCTTCATTCTATAGAATAATGCTAGATAATGCCAAACACCCACTCTAACTAAGGAGCACCGAGTTTCCCATGGTATACAACTGCCCAAATCACTTCCAGAGAAAAAAGGTAAATTTTGATTTGCAATATCACAGTATTATGTTCATTATTTTCTTTCACTTAACAAACTGCTGTTCCATTTCTAAACAAAACCTATTTTTCTTCTGTTTTACAGAAAATATTTGCCCCATTTCTCCTTGACTGAAAGCTTACTATTTACCTATTTTAACAACATCACTGCAGGTGCACTCCTGCTCTTCATCTTCAAAAGCATCTTCTTTCCCTTTCATCAGAATTACAGGGCACACTATATCCCTCAAAAGATCCTCTGCTTCCAAATCAGAGGCACTTCGAGGCTTTCTGACCACTTCCAAGTCTCCATCATCATCTAGCAGAGCTTCTACTCCTTCACTATTTAATTCTCCTTCTTTTTCTATGTTACTCCTGTCTTTGTCACACAGCTTATCTCCACTTCTGCATCGGTGTTCTCTTCCTGTTGTAATTTCTCTCACGTGTTTCCCAGATGCCAAATCTTCTGTGCTCCAAAGGAGTTTGAAATAAGACAAGAATACTGTAAGAACACAGCGAGGGGGGGAAAGGTTAAACACCAGATGAGGCAGAATGTATGCACAACTTCCACCTGCATGAGATTTTGGTATGCATCACATGGATTAAAAATCTATAGAATAAAAAATGATACAGGTAACTTGAAATATAGTTTTATTTGCTATGAAGAAATACTTTTGTTATTAAGTTCTGCCAGTAGAAATAAATGAAGCACTTTCACAGTCCACTGGCTGATTCAGCATCTGCACAGTCACAACACACACATTCATCTGATTTAGTAACATTTATTTTAACTGTTGGCAGAGGGGACGGTTTCTTACATCCTCCAAAAGTTGTTCTGTTCACACAAGTTCAAGCCAAGTTGAAAGCAGAATTAATAGAAGTTAGAATTCGTTTCTCTTGGTTAAGATTCCCATCTTGTAAGAAACAAGCACGTTCTAGTGAAATGCAAGTTGAATTTTTGTTTACTGCTTTGAAAGTCTTTAGGAATTCAAGCAACTTCAAGCCTTGAAATAGGCTCAGTATATGAGAGCAGAAATAAGTGCACAGGAGGCACTTGCCAAAGCTGACACTTTTGTAATTTTTTTTAAAGTGTTCAAAGTGATTATTCAAAGAGATTAAACGACTTAAGCTATTCTCAATGACCAATTAATTAAAAATCTTTTACAACAATCACTCAGTGACATCAGCATGTATTAAAATGTTAAGTTATTGAAACATGGACCTAGCAATTTTAATCATAGGAATCTGTACTGCCTAAATACCATGCATGAGCAAGAACAAACATTCCATAGTCCTTCCATCTATGTTCATTCCCAACAAAAGGGTAGGGAGAAAGTGCTTGCCACCACTGCTTTCAACAATTTCACAATTTATGGAGTTCTATTCCAGTTTCTTTAGTAGGCAAGACATTCTAAGGTGGTCTACTGAAATCTGACTGAAGTTCCTCTCTAGGGAGACCATTTTTGGCTAGATCTAATAAAATCTTCAATGCCTGTCCTAGAATGAGACATCTTTAAAGTCTCCACTGTTTGCATGATGGCCAGATGAAACTAATTTGAATAGAGGATGCCATCAGTGAATGAAACACTTTTGTTCTCCAAGTCCATTCTGATCCTCTGCATTTCTACAGCATTCAAAAGGTGGAAAGTCAAACTGACTCACGGGGAAGAGACTAAATCCCCACAAAATTCCCTAAAACACAGCAAAACAGCAGTGGCAGATTGTTAACGGCATTACAGGCTGTCATACTACAATCCAATTCTTGTCTCAACAACCAGAGGAATTTCCCAGAGAGAGCTCATTCAGAGTAGGTAGAACACACTGTCACTTCCTTCTGTTGAAAGGTTCTTTGCACCAAGCAAAATCACAGCAAACACATGTCAAACAGCATGAAGACCCACCACAGCATTAATTACCTGGGTTTTGACCTGAACAGGGCCAAATTATTACTCATTTCTTTGTCAGGCCTACTTTTATAATTTTTCACATTGTCATACATCAGAACAGCTGCAGAAGTTACTCTTTTTATGTCACAATTGGGTTTGAAAAAACAATTAACACTTCTGTCACAGCAGGACTTTTGTACAGAACATTTTGCCAGCAGCTCTGAGGGCAGTTCCCTTGACAACTTTATAGCAACCTACAAGCTGGCAATCAGCCAGGGGCATTTGCCAACTCATCTCCTCTATTGCCTTGACTCTTCAAATTCTATGTCAGTTAAAGCCATTGCTATTTTGAGTTTTCTTGTTGACATTTTTTTTGAAGCAAATACCCCCCCCAAAAAACCCAACCCTACCAACAAAAAATAACCAAAACCAAATAAACACCACAAAACCCAAAGAAAGCTGTTAGGCTCCTCTGGAATTGATGGTTAAACTTCATAAATTAATTACTGATAGTTTTTATTTTAAACTTAAGTTACACTATTTAAAACCCCTGGGTTCTCACCTTTTGTTTGTGTACAAGAAACACCACAACCTTTTTTTTTTTAATCATGATTCCCAAAGTGCTATATTGACATTATAGCTCAATGAACAAATGCATAAAATTAAACATGCAAGTGAGTAAATTTGGTTACTTTTTCTCAGAAAGTAATTTAAAGTCCAATTTTTAAGACAGGCTGTCTACAAGTTTTCATTTCTGGACTTCGTTTCATGACGAGAACACAGCTAGCCCTCTTTCTAAAGATTGAGTAGGAGGCGATTCTGCTTATAACTGGAATAAAATATGTAACTATTAATATCAACCACTTAGAGGAGGATTCAGCCATTACAAAGATGTGAGTACAGTTAAAATACAGCTCCATCAGTGTAAGCATCCATTACCTGGCTGTCCAACTGCATTCAGGCGTACCATGAGGTGTCTTTTGCTTGGGCAGTGCAAGTGAACATCAGACAGCACAGTGTCACTTCTAAACGTGGGGTTATCCATCTCCTTCTCTGCTAAATCTACCATGGTGTGCTGGTGAGAGGGACATCTGAAGCGCTCAAACAGTCCCTTGTGCAGTGCTGCCACAAAGGGATTCCATTCTCTTCCATTTACAGGCACCCAGTAACAGTTTTGCTCAGCAAGGGAACCTCAGGACATCGTTTCTGAGAAGGTGTGGCAAGGTGCGACTGTGCAAGCTCCACCACGCTCCAAGACAACAAGTTGGTCATCAGGATATTCAACCTAAAACCAAACACAGGCAGCTTTTAGTGATACCCTGACACTGTCTGCACATCACTCCAGCAGTATTTCAGAAGATAAAAATCAGATGACACTGTTCAATAAAGTAGCAATGCTCCAATGCTCTCTTTTACAGAATCCTCAAACACAAAACTGTTAGTAGTTCAGTGGCAGCCACTGCGTATTTTAGGAAGAGCTACTAATTTGCTTGTGTTACAGACAAGCTCCCCTGAAAAAAACCAAATGTTACCATGACTGCACAGAATTACAATGCTAAATCCAGGTCTTCAAAGGAAATAAGGCCATTTCCTGTGCTGGCATTAACATCTTGAATGATTATACTAAATTTGCTCCTATCTACTTGTGCTTGAACAAGATCACTGGTTCAGGCTGGAAGGGACCACAGTGGGTCATCTGGTCCCACCTCCCTGCTCAGGCAGGGTCATCCCAGAGCACACGGCACAGGATTGTCTCCAGATGGTTCTGGAATATCTCCAGTGAGGGAGATTCCACACTCTCTCTGGACAACGTGTTTCAGTGTGTGGTCACTGCACAGGAAAGTTCCTCCTCATGTTCAGGTGGAGCTTCCTGGGCATCAGTTCCTGCCCGTTCCTCTTGTCCCATTGCTGGGCCCCAGGGAGCAGAGCCTGGTCCCTGCTCTGACACCTCCCTTTGATATTTATACACATTAAGAAGGTCCCCTCTCAATCATTTCTTCTCAAGGATAAACAGCCTCAACTCCCTCAGCCTTTCCTCGTAAGACAAATGCTCCAGACCCGTGATCAACTCAGTAGCTCCCTGCTGGACCATCATACATATCCACACTCAAAACACCGCAATCTCTAGAGGCAGCCTCTCTATCTGTAGCTGCGCAGTTCTGTTAACTTCTGCACGCCTGCCCCAGCTCCCAACCTGCCCCTTCCCGGCGGGACTCCGCGCAAGAGCCAGCCCAGCGCTGCCGGGCACTGACCCGGGGACGCGCCGGGGCTCCCGTTCCTGCTGCGGGACCCACCGGAGCCCGCGCGGGGNGTCCCGCGTCCCTCCGGCAGGATCCGCCTGTCCCGCGTCCCCATGGTGGGACCCGCCTGTCCCGCGTCCCTCCGGCAGGATCCGCCTGTCCCGCATCCCCACGGTGGGACCCGCCTGTCCCGCGTCCCTCCGGCAGGACCCGCCTGTCCCGCGTCCCCACGGTGGGACCCGCATCCCCCGACAGGATCCGCGTCCCCACGGTGGGACCCGCCTGTCCCGCGTCCCCACGGTGGGACCCGCCTGTCCCCCGTCCCTCCGGCGG